>OY728160.1:20566375-20668356 GCA_963277665.1 Viscum album | reverse complement strand
GTAATGGTTGGATCTATTGGTAGTAGCGTCGAGGCATTACGATGTCGCCAATGGCCTGAAATAATACTGTTCATGTCAGGATTGACTGTCTTTGGAAAAGAACATGGTTCATCCTTGGGATGAGACCGGATTTCTACTTTCGGTAAAGGAGAAATCGTAGAAACTCTTTTAGAACGTATGTGAAATATGGTGTGTTCGAGTTCTTTACAAACAGCTAGTCACACCCATAGTACATTGAGCGAATGGTTTATAGTTTACTCTAATCTGAAATGTCTCGGTTGTGTATTCTTTTATAAGTACATGTATAATGAATCATACTTTAAATACATGTTTATTACTTCAAAATTGAAGAATACTTATTACAACATATAACAAAACCATGAAAGGACCATATATGTATAGTGTCTTTAGAAACTAGGAAACATAAAAAACTGGTTCATAAATCATCTACGTTTTCTCCAATTTATGTCATCATATCTAGAGACCCTTTTTGGCATATCCTACTTAATATCCTTCTTCCTGACCTGGGGAAAAGAAAACATACAAAAGGTTGAGCTCAAAGGCTCAGTAAGGGTAAACAAAATAAATTTCAAACATATCATATTCATAAGAACATAACATTTTGAAAATCTTATCCTGCAAAAGAGATCATAACATGGGATAAATCATAGAAGTAAAATGTAATCCAAATAATCATAACATAAAACATGAAGCTTTGTGTCACACACACATAATCATAGATAATCATTTCTTAGTAATCAAGACTCATAGCCAAGACTATCTTAGCGGACAAAGTCCATTTCTAAACTGAGTTCACTCCTCATTTCAGTCATGTTTCACTGAACCGGTTTAACCTACCTATCCATACATTTTTATCTCATGAGATATAAATCTTTACGCAATGCATTTGAGGGAGACATAGGTCTCACCCATCTCATAATGAAACCATTCTTATGTGTGCCACAAAATCATAAATCATACATCATAGCATAACCCATGAAATAAAAATGGGAATCTCAAACATCATGCCATCAAAACATAATCCATATAAGATAAAAGGAAATCATAAAAATAATTCCATCATAACAAAATCAAATCGATGTAAAAATAGAGGTATAAACAGAACCCTATATTATCTTAGATGGAAAATAATTTTTAGAAAACACATGGACTCCATTTTTGAAGAAAATATCCTTTCTACTTCAAAAATTTTTTTCCTTTATTAACATGTCATAAAATTTTAAACTAAAAGAAGTTGATTAAAAACAAACTTTTAAACTTATAAAGGAAGCTTCATGGAAATAATGTTCTAAAAATCCATTCATGTCGTATAAGTTAAAAAAACATTCTTCTCGAACTTTGGCCGGAAAAGTCAAAAAGTTTCTCGTACGAAAAACGACAAAAAATTCCTTTCTTATCTTTTACTAAAAACTCACCGAAGAGTAAAATTGGATTTAAACAATTGTAGGAGGATATAATAGTATTACATATTTAGGAAAACTGGATATGTATGATAAATATTCTCCAATAAATTTTGAAGTATAAACAATCTCGGATAAAAAATGAGATTGCAAAATTTTCCCTTACTTTAGGTCTGATATGCTTCATATGAATCAGAACCACCTATAATATAGCTTAAATGATGTCAATTGACTTATTAAAGAATAATATTCATTGTTATGATATCATATATTGTCATATATGTATCTTCTTATTAATAATATTTCATTGTTACTTGTTATTCGGGTGTTTATTACTTTATGTTCTTATGCGTGTTTGGTCGAATAAATTCTTATTACTATTTATACTATATAGATATATCATTTAGAGAATGTTATAATTGTAATATATATCATATTCATTCATTCAATTAATTTATATAATCATTATTCAATGAATATCATATATAATGAGTCGCATGACATCGTGGAGACGGTAGGTCGTACGTACGCACGAGCGATGATATCATTTCCATGATCATGGAATTGTATTGAAGTGTATGTATAATATTTCACAATCAATAACACTTTAAAATAATCATATGTAGTCATTTATTTTCACCATTATACCCATCCATGTAAGGTGGTGGTGGAAAACATATTACACCACGGCGTGGAGATAGTATTCCGTATGTACGCACGCGCGGTGATTTTGTTTACCGTAGCATGTATAAGAGGTGAAATAGGGTTGTTTCATATTTATAATAATATATCAGTATATGAGGGATACTTATGTTATTAATTCATAATGAAACAACTAAAGAAGATAGAGTATAAGAAGAATGAAACTTGAAGAAAACGGTAGAAGGTATTACCTCTTCCTCGAAGTGCTTCCTTTAAACATTCCCTTAGGACACTAGAGTTGGTCTTTTGAGAAGACCAGTACCTCTAGTAGGTTTCTAAGGAATTGGGGAAGTTAAATGGGCAGGGTTTTTCTGAGAATTAAGGCTCAAATTGGTGTGAGTAGGAGAGGGAGGAGGTTCCCTTTTATAAGGGAGGAGAGGGGCACCTTTGGAAATATAAGAAATATTAGTTTATATTAAATCCCAACCCCACATAAAAACTTCCAAAATGACTCATATCAGAATCTTAGATGAGATAGAGTTGTAATTTCATCTACCAATAAAATTTATATATGTTAGGAATTTATTTTAAACATTATCAACTTGATTTATCCTTATTTATCAATTTAATTTTATTTGTGGTAATAATATTCTAAATTTTAAATTATTATAAATAATTACATATGTCTTGTGAATTTTCCATAATTTGAAACTTTATGACATTTTAGACCATATAAATTTTAATTTATAATTTTTAAATATTTTTGTGATTTTTAAACAATTTTATAATTTGTTATTTTTATAAAATAACAATAGTGTCAATTTTGACACTATTCATTTATTTGAATTTAAATAAATAATATTCAGAAGATATGTTCAAAATAAAATATTTAATAGATTCATAAAATGTCATATGTATCTATAAAATTAGAGGATCACATTAAATAGTTCATATAATAATTTTTTTTATATTTTTAAAACCATTTATTTGATATTTTAATTAATAAAATAATTTCACAATCACTATTGTGTCATAAATAATGATAATTATTTAATCCCTAAAAATTATAAATAAATTCATATGATGTATATAATTTTATTAGATATTTGGAGACTATTTATATCCGAATATTCATGATGTTTATCACGAAATTAAAATTATTATACTCATAAGATTTAAGGGAGTGACATATTGTTACTTTCCTTGGTTTTAATAATAATTATATTTTTTCATGGTCAAAAGTACATTAAATAAATATATTCCGTCCCATAGGTGATATGGGTCGTCTTTTATTCATCCAATAGGATTTTGGTATGTGTTAGGGTAATTTTATAATCTAATATTTACCCTTAATTACCCTATTTATCTTTAACTTTGGTAAATAAAATTTACCGTAGTTACTATTCATAATGCCCAAAAAAAAGTAGCCTATTAACATAATTTGGACTCACTGATTCCAAATATGGAATCCATTTTTTAAAATTCAAAACACATAAGTTGAAGTAATAAATTTAAAATTGATCCCATTGTTAAGAAAACAGGTTTTAGAAATCAAAACATTGCCAAAGATTGAAATGTTTTTAACTAAGAATTCAATTGAAATTAATGATAATGACATAAATTATATTAAATGGTAAAAATATATTCTTTTTATACTTTAAAACCATTAAATATTATAATTTAACCATATAAATTATCTCAATGAAAAAAGTTGTTTTTAATTAAAAATTTCTGTATTTTTACTATTCATCAAAATATGAAAGTTTTCAAAAAAGTATAAAAAATTTAACCAAATTAAATTTTTATATCCTGATTCCAAAGAAGAATTTTATTTTGTCAAATTGAACTTATAAACATTTCAAAAACTAGATTTAATGTGGGTGCGCCATCAAAAGGTGGGAAAACTGCATTTTTTAAATAATACTTATTTTACCTGAAAAATTAATTTTGTTCTCTTACCATGTTCTATAAAATGTGTAAGATGAATAATAATGTTATAAAATTCAAAATTTAGTTAATAATATTCATAACGTATAGTCCATAATAATATATCATGGTTTAGTAAAACCTGGTATTGCATACAACACACGCTATCGAGGAAGGTTTCGATTGCATGTAATGGAAGCCAAGTCAGTATTGTGTGTTGTGAAAGATTCTTTTGGTGTTGTGTATAACATATGAAATAAAAAAATATTTCTCATAAAATCAATGGGTGTTACATTCTACCACCCTTAAAATGAATTTCTACCTCGAAATTCATCACTTCATTACAAACAGATGAGGATACCTCTCCCTCATCATATCATCAAGTTCCCATGTAGCTTCTTCTAATTGGTGGTTCCTCCATAAAACTTTCACCAAGAGAGTGGTCTTGTTCCATAGGAATTTTTTGCTATGATCCAGAATATCTATCAGCTATTCTTCATATGAAAGATCTTGCTCCAGGGGTACAACTTCTGAGCTGAGTATATGTGAAGGATCAGGTATGTACTTTCTCAAGAGAAATACATGGAATACATCGTGAAATTGAGAGAGATTCGGTGGAAGCACCAAATGGTAAGCTACCTTCCCAACATGATGCAGTATTTCGAAAGGACCTTTATATCTAGGGCTCAACTTTCCCTTCTTTCCAAATCTCATTACCCTCTTCCAAGGAGATATTCGTAAGAACACTTTATCACCCACTTCAAACTCTAGGTCTTTTCTTCATGTTATCAGAATAGATTTTTTGTCGACCTTGAGCTGCTCTTCTGTTTTGTTGAATATATCGGACCTTTTCTGCCATCTCATCAACAATATTAGGTCCTAATAGCTTTCTTTCCCCAACATCATCCCAGCAAGTTAGAGTTCTCCATTTCTTTCCATAGAGGGCTTCATAAGGAGCCATCTGAATACTGGAGTGAAAGCTATTATAAGAAAATTCAACTAAAGATAGGTGTTGATCCCAACCACCTTTGAAATCCATAGAGAAATCTCTCAAAAAGACTTCTAGAGTTTTAATTTTCCTCTCAGAATGACCGTCTATCTTAGGATGGTAAGAAGTGCTGAAACTCAACTCTGTATCTAGAGCATGATGAAGACTTCACAAGAATTTCGAGGTAAACCTCGGATCCTGATCATATATAATGGAATGTGGTACTCCATGAAATCTTACCACTTCCTTTACATATATCCTGACAAGCTGATCAAGAGAAAAATCTTCTCTAAAATAAATGATATGTGCCGACTTTGTAAGACGATCAATTATAACCCAGATAGCATTATCTCCTTTGGATGTTTTAGGATGTCCGGTGACAAAGTTCATAGTGATGTTTTCCCATTTCCATTCTGGTATGGGTAATGGATGTAACATTCTCTTAGACTTTTGTCTCTCAGCTTTAACTTGCTGACAAACCAAGCATCAAGAGACATATTCAGCAACATCTCTTTTCATGCCATCCCACCAGAAGTACTCTTTCAGGTCCCTATACATCTTTTTGCTTCCAGGATGAATAGAGAATGAATAACTATGAGCCTCATCCAATAGCTCCTTCTTTAATTCTAGGATGGGAGGAACACAAACCCAATTCATGAACCTTATTATCCCATTACAATCATGGTTGAGTTTAGGAACATTTCTCACCATCTTGTGTAACTCTACATCTTTTTTCTGTGCCTCTTTAATCTTCACGTGTATAGATGGTTGAACATTCATTTGAGAAAGATAAGATTTTTCCCTTTCCATTATAATTCCAAGATCCATCCTTTTTAAATCCATAAATATTGGATCTTTTGTGATCCTCATCATGGATAAGCTAGCACGGTCTTGTCGAATTAATGCACCCGCCACCTTGTTAGCTTTCCCAGGGTGGTAATGAATTGAGAAGTCGTAATCCTTAATCAGCTCCAACTATCTTCTATGAAGCATATTCAGCTCCTTTTGTGTGAAAACATACTTTAAACTTTTATGATCAGTATAAATTTCACACCTTTCACCATAAAGATAATGCCTCCAAATCTTTAATGAAAAGATTACCGCAGCTAACTCCAAATCATGAGTTGGGTAATTTTGCTCATGGATTTTCAACTATCGTGAGGATAAGCTATAACCATATCATTTTTCATGAGAACACACCACTGTCCCTTCTTGAATGCATCACTATAGATCACAAATTTTTCTCCACTTCAAGGTAGTGTGAGCCCAGGTTCACTGAATAACCTTCTTTTCAACTCCTTGAAATTCTCTTCACATTCCTTCGTCCAAAGAAACTTAACTCCTTTATAAGTCAACATGGTGAGTGGGTTAGATAACCTTGAAAAATAATTCACAAAACGTCTGTAATATCAAGCCAAACCAAGAAAACTTTGGATCTCAGTTACTGTTGTTGGTCTCGACCATCTTTCGATAACCTATGTTTTTGCTGGATCCATAGATATCCCCTCTTTTGAGATTATGTGACCCAAAAATGAAACTTTTTTAAGCCAAAATTCACACTTGGTAAATTTGGCATAATGCTCCTCCTTTCTTTGGGTCTTTAATAAAATTCTCAAGTGATCTTCATGTTCTTCATTGCTCTTTGAATAGACAAGAATATTGTCTATAATGACTACCACAAACTGATGAAGATAGTCTCTAAAGTCTCTATTCATTATATCCATGAAGATATAAGGGGAATTAGTAAGACCAAATGGTATCACTTTAAATTTATAGTGTCCATTCCTTGTACGGAAAGCCATCTTTGGTATATCCTCCATTTTTACCCTTAATTTATGATACCCAGAACAATGATCAATCTTGGAAAAGTATTGAGCTCCGCGTAGTTGGTCAAATAGGTAATCAATGCGTGGGAGATGATATTTGATCTTGATAGTGATCCTGTTAAGTTCTCGATTATCAATGGAGAGTCTCATTGATCCATCATTCTTCTTAACATACAGAACATGTGCTCCCTAAGGTGATACACTAGGGTGTATGAATCCTTTATCAAGATTCTCTTGGAGTTGCTTCTCCAATTCCTTCAACTCAATTGGGACCATTCTATATGGTGTCTTTCAAATAGGTATAGCACCCAGTATGTGTTCTATTGAAAACTGAACATCACGATTTGGTGGAAGTCCTAGAAATTCCTCCAGAAATACATCATCAAAATCCCATACAATGGGAATATTTTTAATCTTGAGTTTCTCTACAACCATTTGAGATAAATAACCTTCATGTAGTTGAATCAAGACCCATAAGATGGAAGAAATTTCCACTGGAAGGTTATGTTCATCCTTGCATCGATAGACGATCATAGATTGATCTGGAATATGAAATGTGACTTCCCTTATTTGGCAATTGATATGAGCTCCATATTTAAAAAGCCAATCCATGCCAAGAATAACTTCAAATTCCACTATAGGAAGGATCACAAGATTTGCAGGAAGCACTTTCACACAAACATTAATCGGAGAAGAATTGTAAACTTTTGATGCAACCATTGTGCCATTAAGAGTTGTCACAGCCAACTCAATATCTAATTGTTGAGGTAATAAAGAGATACCCTTAGAAAATTCTTTAGAAATAATAGATTGGGTGGATCCAGAATCAAATAAAACATTTTCTACATTAGAGTGGATGGTATGTGTACCTCTCACCACTTTGTTGTCGTACTCCACATTGCTGATAGTAATTTCATGTGACATTCATTTGTCTTTGGCATTAAGAGTGTGTTGATGTTGATCATCATCATCAAACCTTGGATTTGGGCATTTATTGGCATAATTCCCCATCTCCTTCCACTTGAAACAATGAAGTGTTGTAGGTGCATTCTGTGTATCCCTTCCATTGTTTGCATCATTAGACTTCTTCTTCCCATTATTTCGACATTCAATTTCCCGATGACCTTATTTTACACACTTATAAAATTTTCTTGTCCCCTAAAGACAATTTCTTCCATGATTCGTTCCACACAATGAGAATAATGGAAAAATCATCTTCTTTTCAGTGTGTTCTTTAGGTTTTCCTTTGAATTCCATTTTCCTCTTCTTATCAAACCCATGTGACTGATGGGTTACACCAATATCAATCTCAAAATTGAGAGCACATCAAACAATTTCTTCATAGCTATTTAAGTCCCTTATGGATAACGCACTTCGAAGACTTGTTTTTAGGCCACTAAAGAATCGATCGATATTACTCTCAGGTTGGATAATACTTCCGGAATCGTACCTGGCAAGTCTTTTAAAATTTTCTTTGTAGGTACCAACGGATTCATCATCCTTTTGCTTCAGTTAAATAAAGTCCTTCTCCATCTTTGTTCAAAGAATACGAGGGAAATACTTATTGAAAAATAAGTTCTTGAACACGTCCCATTTCATGGACTCAATTTCATCCCTTTGGCTCGTATTCTTTATAAGATTCCACCACTGATCAGCATCAACTTCCAAACGATATACTTCTAAGATGACATTATGATGTTCAAAACATTGAAGAACTGAAAATATCTTTTCAGTGGTACTGATCCATTGTTCAGCCACTAATGGATCAGAAGACCCAGTGAATGAAGGTAGACACTGCCTCAAGAATGATTCAATAGAATGTCGCTCTTTCCTTTGCTCGTTTGGAAGTCCTGCATGATTCATAGCTTGAGAAAGTTGTGTGAGCATGGCCATATGATTTTTCATTCCAACTCCCATAACGTTTGGTTGGTCAGGGGGACAATCATTGCATTGACCATCGCATTCCACATTAACACGGTTCCTTCGGGTTTAAGACATTGACTAAAATCAAGAAGAATAGTGTGAGCAACACTAATTATAATAGGAAAACCACATAATCAAGAATAAAATTTCACACTTAAGGTATTATCAGAGGTTGTTCCTAGATATTTCTAAAACACTAATATTTTGTTCTATGCTTAGACATATCCTTATTTTTCTTACTAAGGGTTTCACGTCATAGTACGAAAGGTTGACTATACCTTTCCTCTGATACCAACTATAACGACCCATTCTTTACATACATGGTTATTACTTCAAAATTGAATCATACTTATTACAACATTTAAAAAAACCATGATAGGACCGTATAGTTATAGTGTCTTTAGAAACATGAAAACATAAACAACTGGTTCATAAATATTCTATGTTGTCTCCCATTTATTTCATCATATCTAGAGTCCCTTTTTGGAATATCCTACATAATATCATTCTTTGTGACCTGGGGAAAATAAAACATACAAAATGGTGAGATCAAATGCTCAGTAAGGGTAAACGAAAGAAATATCAAACATATCATATTCATAAGAACATAACATTTTGAAAATCTTATCCTGCAAAAGAGATCATAACATGGGATAAATCATAGAAGTGAAATGTAATCCCAATAATCATAACATAAAACATGAATCTTTGTGGAATACACACATAATCACAGAGAATCATTTCTTAGTAGTCAAGACTCATAGCCAAGACTGTCTTAGTTGACAAAGTCCATTTCTGAACCGAGTTCACTCCTCTTTTCAGTCCTGTTTTACTGAACCCGTTTAACCTACCATTCCATCCATGTATATCTCATGAGATGTAAATCTTTACCCAATGCATTGGAGGGATATATAGGTCCCACCCGACTCATAATGAAACCATTCTTATGTGTGCCACAAAATCATAAATCATACTTCATAGCATTACCCATGTAATAAAAATGGGAATCTTAAACATCATGCCATCATAACATAATCCATATAAGATAAAAGGGCATAATAAAAATAATTCCATCATATCAAAATCAAATCAATGTAAAAATAGAGGTAGAAACAGAACCCCATATTAACTTATATGGAAATTAATTTTGATAATACACTTGAACTCCATTTTTGAGGAAAATATCCTTTCTACTTCGAAAACATTTTTACTTTCTTAACGTGTAATAAAATTTTAAACTAAAAGAAGTTGATTAAAAATAAACTTGAAAACTTTTAAAGGATGATTCATGGAAATAATGTTCTAAAAATCCATTCATGCCATATATGTTAAAAAACATTCTTCTCGTACTTTGGACGGAAAAGTCAAAAAGTACCTCATACGAAAAACGACAAAAGATTCCATTCATATCTTTTAATAAATACTCACCGAAGAGTAAAATTGTATTTAAACAATTTTAGGAGGATATATATAATATTACATATTGATGAAACATGGATGTGGATGATAAATATTCCCCAGTAAATTCTGAAGTATAACCAATCTTGGATAAAAATGAGATTGCGAGATTTTCCCTTACCTTAGGTCTGATATGCTTCGTATGAATCCAAACCTCCTGTAATATGGTTTAAATAATGTAAATTTACTTATTACAGAATCATATTCATTGTTATGATATCATATATGGTCCTATTTGTATCTTTTTTGTAGTAATATTTCATTGCTACTTGTTATTCGGGTGTTTATTGTTTTATGTTCTTATGCGTGTTTTGTCGAATAAATTCTCATTACTCTTTATAGGATATATATATATATCATTTACAGAATAGTATTAGTGTAATATATATCATATTAATTCATTAAATTCATTTATATAATCATTATTCAATGAAGATCATATAGAAAGAGTCGCATCACATCGTGGAGACGGTAGGTCGTACGTATGCACGAGCGATGATATCGTTCCCATGATTGTGGAATTGTATTTAAGTGTATGTTTAATATTTCAGAATCAATACCACTTTACAATAATCATATATATTTATTTATTTTCACCATTATACCCATCCATGTAAGGTGGGGGTGGATAACATATTACACCACAGTGTGGAGGCGGTATTCCGTACGTACGCACGCGCGGTGATTTTGTTTACCGTAAGATGGATACTAGGTGTAATAGGGTTTTTTCATATTTATAAAAACATATTAGTATTTGATGGATACTGATGTTATTACTTCATAATTAAACAACCAATGAATATGGAGTATAAGAAGAATGGAACTTGAAGAAAACGGTAGAAGGTATTACCTCTCTCTCAAAATGCATCCATTAAACTTTCTCTTAGGGAACTAGAGTTGGTCTTTTTAGAAGACCAGTACCTCTAGTAGGTTTCTAAGAAAGTGGGGAAGTGAAATTTTCAGGGGTTGGAGGAGCTATAATTCTCAAATTGGTATGAGGAGAAGAGAGAGGAGGTTCCCTTTTATAAGGGAGGAGAGGGGCACCTTTGGCAATATGAGAAATATTAGTTTATATTAAATCCCAACCCCACTTAAAAACATCCAAAATGACTCATATATGAATATTAGATGAGATAGGGTTGTAATCTCATCAACCAATAACATTTAGACATGTTATGAGTTTATTTTAAAAATTATCAACTTGATTTATCCTTATTTATCAATTTAATTTTATTTGTGGTAATAATATTCTAAATTTTAAATTATTATAAATTATTACATATGTCTTGTGAATTTTCCATAATTTGACACTTTATGACATTTTAGACCATATAAATTTAAATTTATAATTTTTAAATATTTTTTTGATTTTTAAACAATTTTATAATATTTTATTTTTATAAAATAAAAAAATGTGTCAATTTTGAAACTATTCAATTATTTGAATTTAAATAAAATATATACAGAAGATATGTTCAAACTAAAAGTTTTAATAGATTCATAAAATGTCATATGTTTATAGAAAATTAGTGGAGCACATTAAATAGTTCATATAATATCTATTTTAATATTTTTAAAACCATTTATTGGATAATTTAATTAATAAAATAATTTCAACATCACTATTGTGTCATAATTAATGATAATTATTTAATCCCAAAAAATTTTAAATAAATTCATATGATGTAGATAATTTTATTAGATTTCTGGATACTATTTATATCTGCAGTTTCATGAAATTTATCACTAAATTAAAAATATTATACTTATAAGATTTAAGAGAGTGACATATTGTCACTTTCCGTGGTTTTAATAATAAATATATTATTTCATGGTAAAAAGTCCATGATATAAATATAGTCCAGACCATAGGTGATATGGGTCAACTTTTATTCATCCAATAGGAATTTGGAACATGTTAGGGTAATTTTATAATCTTATATTTACCATTAATTACCTGATTTACCTTTAACTATGGTAAATAAAATTTACCGTAGTTACTATTAATAATGCCCAAAAATAAAAAGTATTATATTAACAAAATTTGGACCAAATTATTCCAAATATGGAATCCATTTTTTAAAATTCAAAATACATAAGCTGAAGTAATTAAATTAAAATTAATCCCGTGGTTAAGAAAACGGGTTTCAGAAGTTAAAATATTGCCAAAGATTGAAGTGTTTTTACCCATGAATTCATTGTGAAATTAATTCTAATGGCATAAATTATATTAAATGGTAAAAATTTATTATATTTATACTTTAAAACCATTCAATATAATAATTTATCCATATAAATTATTTCAATGAAGGAAGTTGTTTTTAATTAAAAATTAGTGTATTTTTATTATTCATCAAAATATGAAAGTTATCAGAAAAGTATCAAAAATTTATCCAAAGTAAATTTTTATATCATTATTCCAAAGAAGAATTTTATTTTTTTAAATTTAAATTATAAGCATGTAAAAACTAGATTTAATGTGGGTGCGCCATCAAAAGGCGACAAAACTGCATTTTTAAAAAAATACTTATTTTACCCGAAAAATTTATTTTATTCTCTTAACATGTTCTAAAAATTTGTAATATGAATAATAATGTTATAAAATTCAAAATGTAGTTAATAATATTCATAATGGTTAGTCCATAATAATATATCATTGTTTAGTGAAACCCGGTATTGCGTACTACACACGCTATCGAGGAAGGTTGCGATTGCGTGTAATGCAAGCCACGTCAGTATTGTATGTTGTGAAAGATTCCATTAGTGTTTCATATATCATAATAAATAAAAAAAATTCTCATAAAATCTCAGGGTGTTACAACCTGGACCTGATACGGTGATTTTGGCTTGAGTTCCTCCAGGACTATGACTTCGAGATAATCTATACTCCTATGAAGGGAAATGTTATAACAGATACTCTCAGCAGAAGAACAGGAATTCAGCTGCTAGGAGAGGCGAAAGATAAGTTGGTCGTGTTGAAGATATCCATTTTGGATAAATATTGAGCACCCTTTCTTCAGTCTCTCACAGTCAGTCCTTCACTTCTTCTTTGAGTCTGGGAGGCTCAGCGTGCAGACGTTGACTGTGAGATGCGACATTCTCAGAAATCCACCAGGCAGGCACCTGATGGATTTCTTAAAGTAGGAGAGTACGTCTTTCTCTTCAGGGGACGTACCATGGTACCAGTTTTATTCTAGGAGGTGGTGCTTAAGGATTTTCACACTTCGCCTCTAGCGGTACATCCAGGTGTGGCAATGATTTACTAGGACCTCAGACGATAGCACTGGTGGTCAAGTATGATGAAGGCTATAGCATAGTTCGTTTCATGATGCCTCACTTTTCAGTATATGAAGGCGGAGAACCAGGTGCAAATAGGATTGGTACATCACTTAGAAGTCCCAGTGTGGAAGTGGGACGGGATATCCAGGGAATTCGTGACAGGGCTTCCACGTACATCCAGAGGGAACAACTCTCTTTGGTTGATCGTAGACCGACTCACCAACTCGGCCCACATCCAACCGATCAGAGTGCAGGGCTCAGTGGAGTGCCTGGGACACCTCTACGTTCAGGGGATCGTAAGGATTCATGGTGTGTCATCGAATATCGTCTCCGATCGAGATGATCTTTTCACTTCCCGACTATGGAAAGGGTTAGAGGAGGCTTTTGGCACACATCTTCGCTTGAGCATCGCCTTCCATCCTCAAATGGATGGTCATACTGAGAGTACCAATCAGAATATCAAGGATATGTTCCGTGGATGTGTCCTCAACTTTGGTCGCAGCTGGGAGGATCACCTTCCATTGGTGGTGTTTGTGTACAACAACAACTACCACTCCACCATCAGGATGGCCCATTACGAGGCATTGTACGACCAACCTTGTAGATCACCTCTGTGTTGGACTGACCAAGGGGAGTCAGCACTAGTAGAACTAGAGATGGCTCAGGATACGACCAAGAAGGTTCAGATCAACCAAGAGTGGATGAAGACTACACAGAGCAGACAAAAGTCATATGCTGATAGAAGATGGGGACCACTAGAGTTCGAGTATTGTGACCACATTTTCCTACGGGTCTCACTTTGACAAGGTCTACGGTGATTTGGCGGGGGTGGCAAGTTCTCTATGCATTTCATCAGACCTTTCCAGGTCCTCAACAGAGTAGGCGAGGTTTCTTACCACCTGGCCCTTCCACCTCAGTTGCAGCGGGTGCATTACGTTTTCAACGTATCTCAGATGAGGAGATACGTGCTTGAACGGACCCACATCATCGATCATGGGGAGTTGGACATTGATGATGGGGAATCATTCACGGAAGTCCCAGTGGAGATCAATGATCGATATGAGAGGGTCCTACATGGATGGTCAATTACTCTGGTACACATTCGCCGGTAGTACGAGAACATCTAGAAGAGCACTTGGGAGCCGGAGGCTCAGATTCGAGCTCAGTACCCCCATTTATTTCCCTAGTGTGTGTTGTAGATTTACGGGGACATAAATCTCTATGGTGGGAGTAATGCAAAGACTCATAACATTCACGGAAAATTGTTTTCATAAGTACTTTGTAATTTTACGAGTATGCGGTTTCTGAAGGCACTTGATTCCAAGGCCCGGTGTGCCCGGAATCAATTTCTGAAGTTTATTTTCAGGTACGTTTAGTAAACATACGTGCGGGTTTTTCTAAGTTTTGAACCAGTGCTCGGAATTTAAATCTGAGGGCTCTGATTAACTCTCAGTGCCAGTATTCGCTTAAGGGGACCTTTACCACAGTTGCGTTTACTCGGGATGAGAAGTTGATTTTTGGGGATTCATTAAGAATTAAATAAAATTGTTGTGTTATAATTTTATTTAAGTGGAAGTTATTTCCTACAAAAGGAAGTTAGAGGTTGGGCCCACACCCCACCTAACTTACCATGGGATGATATATCCAAGGGTGTTGGGGCCCACACGATCCCCTAACTTATCACCGCCCCTAAACTCTCTTGAAACCCCCCATTTTAACTCCCCTTATATTTATTTTGACAACACCGCCTCATTTAATTGGGTGGAGCCTCTCCACATTACACCCTCATCATTAATGTGCCATCCATATCAATTTAATTATGTGAGCACCCATAATTAATTTATTCTTTTGAATTAATTTGAAATGTCATGGAATATCTATTAAAAATTGGGGGAACCATTAATATAATTTTGGCTAGGGAAATATTACGGTTGGAATCCTTGGAGTATTAAAAGAGAAATTTAACCATCTGAAAAGAACGATGTCTTCTTTAGCGAAGAACACCAATTCCATCAAGGAACGACGACGTGACTTACATCCTTTTCATCCGCGACAAGAGAGGAGACGCAACTTCCTCTTCGGACGCACCCCAACGTCCACAGAATCGACGTCCGTTCTCTCTTGCACCGTCATCCGCGACACCCGACCACCACGACGTTTTTCTTCAACAGATCGTCGACGAACGAACCTTAATAAATGTAGGGGTTTCTTATAATTTATAAGTGAATAAATTATCTCGTTTTTGTTTAATTCTTTGGAATAAATTCGGCCAATTGATACCGCCTAACTCAAAGGGCGCGAGCCGAACAAACACGGCCCGATGAACCTCCGATGTTTTCCTAATTTTTTATTTGTGATTGAGGTGCATTGGAAGAGGCGGCGACGAATGAAGGTAGTGGATGTGTGCGGAAGAACCGCAGCCCGCAATCGCGGGCCACTCGGACGAAGAAAAACCAGCCGACCGAAGCCTGCTGGGCTGGAGGAACCTTGGTTCCCCATGCCGCTGCGCTACGGAAGACTGTAGAACACGTTCCACAGGCTGCTCAGCGGACGAACCAACCGGAAGGCGGCCGGCCGGGCTGGGAAGACCCGTGGAGCCAGAAGGGCACCACGATGAAGGAACCGCGACCCGCCCGTGCGGGTCGCTCGCGCAAGGAAGACCGGTCGGCTTCGGCCGGCCGGACAAGAGAGTGGCGTCACCAGTTTGGGAGACCGGGGGGCCGTGACCCCCCTCCCCCCTTCCCCTTCCCCCCCCACAATAGTGCTCGACCTGCTGGGCCGCGACCCGCCGGGTCGGGCCGCACCTTCTCGGGCCGGGCCGTGCCCCCTTGGGCTGGGCTGCACCCCACTGGGCCGGGCCTCATGCATCACCGGGATGGTCTGACCCTATGCCGAGTCGGACACACCAAACTAGGTTGGACCGACCCGCCAACCCACCGGGCTTGACGGGCCGGGCTCATTACGCTTATATGCAAATATCTTAAAGACCGAGCATCCGATCGATGTGCCATCTATGGAATTGGGACTGTCGTGGTAAATCAGTGCTTTGGTGAGAATATAATTAAGTTTTGGAAAACATTGGAAAATGGCTGGGTTTTGGAATTAGCATATTTCCAACCAAGCCCCTAGAATGGAAAAGCCAGTATCTCTTAGACCGGGTGTCCGATTGACGTGTCGTCTGTCGCGTTGGGTTTCTATTGACGAGATAGAATTTCAGGATACATCAACTCTAGACTTTTTGACAGTTTATGTATCACCCCTTTTTACTCGAGGAGGGGACCCTCCTGGAATTGAGTGGGTTGTGTGCGGGATCCCTAGAGCTAACTTCAACTGCGACGATAACTGTACTAGAAAACTCTGTGGGTTCGGCAGTGACGAAAACTGATTTGGAATCCTCCGTGGGTTCGGCAGAGATGACAACTGTACTGGAATCCTCCGTGGGTTCGGCAGCGACGACAACTCTACTGGAATCCTCCTTGGGTTCGGTAGTGATGACAACTATACTGGAATCCTCCGTGGGTTCGGTAGTGATGACAACTTTACTGGAATCCTCTGTGGGTTTGGCTGCGATGAATATTGTACATGAATCCTCCATGGGTTCGACAACTTAGATGAATCATTGACTACATCTGATCATCTCTATCTCTACACAAAAGATATATACCTGTGTGAGCAGAGACTTTACTTTCAATCATTATCATCAATGTGATTTACATCTTTCTTGTGCGGACTGGGTTGTGCTTATACTCGAGAGTTGGAGACGAACTAGATTGAAGATGTAGGTATATGTATGGGCGTATACCTATGTTGGGTTTGTTGATGCACCGTGTCTGTATCGTACTTCTGGTTTATCCTTTGTGGATATTGTGACACCTTGCGGGTCTCGGGATCCTTACTGAGTATCATTATACTCACCCCTGCACAGGCTATGCCCGCACTATGTTGTGTTGGATGCAGATGACAGACATCACTGATTGCGGTAGTGACTTGTTGAGTTGAACGGTACCCGGAGGTGGACCACTTGACTAGACGTACACAGAGCAGACAGACGGACCCGAGGTGCTGAGGAGACCATCTGTACCCACCCTTCAGGTTGGATTCCCAGATGATGACTCAGTGGTTGCTGTTTTACTTTACTGCAGTTGTACTAGCTTTTCATTTGTACTGTACCTACAATTGGGCTTGTATTTCCGGCCCCTTTCTTTTAAGCACTTATATTTTTATATAGTTATGCTTAGTACTTACTTCAGTTGCGTACTCTAATTTTTTTGTTTTCTTATATAAAGGAAATTCCTTCCCAGTATATGGATTTATGCCATTGGAGTTAGTTGCTAGCCCCTGGCCAATGGAAGGTGGGCTTGGGGTAGTCACGACATGGGCCCCAAGGATGGGTCGTGACATATCATCCTTCCTCAAATTTACTATATGATATCTAGAATGAATATCCACATCTGAGAAACTATAAGCTCCTTGTATTTTATTGAACATGTCTTACATCATTGGTATATAATAATTTTTATTTATGGTGATTAGGTTGTGTTAATGAATATTGATACACAGTCTCATTGATCTATCCCTCTTCTTCATAAATTGTGCCGGTGCACCCCAAGGTGATGCATAAGGGAATATAAAAAATTTATCCAAATTCCCTTGTAGTTTCTTCTTTACTCCTCTTGTTTTATAGGAGGAAACCAATAAAGACATCTTGATATAGGAGAAGCTTCGAGTATAATTTCTATATAGAACTATACATCATGTTCTAGTGGAAGTCAGAGTAACTATTCAGGAAAAACGTCATTGTATTCCATTGAGATTGGAATTTCCACTTGGTTGAAAATTTCCTTTAACCATCCATTAATTCAATGTATTATTTTTCAATGGGAACCAATACCCACACCATTGATGGATTTTCTGAGGGATATTCATGGTCTTCCATGGATTTTTAGATGAGAATTCTATGGTTCAAAATATTAAATGTTATTTCCTTTTCCTAATATTAGATATGTTCTCTATATAAAGAGGTATAATCCATTCCAACTAAAGAATGGAATTCCACAATGGGATGTAGCATGATATTCACTGGAAGAATCCTCCATTATACGATAAAAAAATATGTTTCTAGGACAAGGGTTTCAATGATTTCACCACTTGGTGTTCTTATAGATATACCTAGTTCAACATTTTTAGTCATCAATTTTATTGTTCTAGTAAACATGAACGATATACCGGAATGAGTAGAACCATAATGAAATAATAATCTTTCCATTCTTGATTGAATAGAATGTTTACCTTGTACGAATTCATTTTATTTCTAAAATTCTACAATATTGATGGAATAAGACTTCACATTCTCCATTAGAATTGGTGGCTGATGATGTTGATTACCCTTGAGGGATCTAGGTTTGGTACACTGGATCTCATAGTACCCTTTCTCCCTAAAGATGTAGCACTAGACCATGGATCATACTATCCTTTCCTCCCCCAAATTTTACATCCTTCTAATATCCATTAGACACAATTTATCATGGTGGCATTATCTCCCAAAATTAAAGTATTTCCCATTCACTTTGTGGTAATTTCCATTATACTTCTTCCCCCATTTTTGACATGTGGGTGTTAAGTTCTCTTTCCACCTTAATCATTATATCCTTGGGCATGAAATTCCTTCTTTCATTTCTTATCACTATAGGATGGGGTTCATTTTACAAACTCTATCTCCACTATGAGATCACAACGAAAAACTTCTTAGAAACTCCAAATGTATCAAATTACATGAGCCTTTCTTTTTTTTTTTGGTTTTAATCCACTAATGAATATATCAATTTTTCTATCATTGATGAATTAAAAACATAAGGCGTTCCATGAAAGTCTTGTGAAATTCGCTTTATAAGCTATGAGGAATTCTACCTCATTTTCCATTAGTTCTTCCAATTCTCTATCCATATTAATATGAAAATTCCGGGGGAAATAGTTTTTAAGAAACATTATATTCATGTCTTCCAACTCCATATCTTGTATTTTGTCCCTCATCTTGGTGTTCCAAATCAAATCCAACCATTGGTCAGCCTCACTATCAAGATGATAAATGTCTAGGGTCGCTTTCTCAGCCTCAGAATAGTGAATCACAAAAATTATCTTCTCCATCTAGTTGACCCACTATTCTGCAACTAGTGGATCAGAAGATCAACTAAACATTGGTGGCTGTTTATAGACAAAACACTCGACAAACTATTTCTCCCTCTTAGGTGAAGGAGGATATTACACAATATTCAAGTTGTTATTCATAACCTATTGTGTTTGGGTAATCATCACCTTGATGTTTTGAACACTGCCTCCCATTGCATAGGAAATGTCATTCTAGTAATCATTAGATTATCCCTCACATGGTTTTTTGTTATAGTTTCTCCTGGTTCCCAGCATTTTTAAAATAGAAAAGGCTTGAAGAAAACCAATATAAATAAGTCATGAATAAATAAGTTATAACACTGTAAAATTAACACTAAAATTATATATTGTAGGATCCATATGTTTATCAATGCTTCATCCGTGCATATATTTACTTAGTCTCATATTAGGGTATTCACTACGGTTCTCTAATCCAAATTTCTAAATAAACTAAAACATTCCTCTAATACCAACTATACAGACCTTGAGTTTATTTCATTACAATTAAATCGTTTTAATTATTAAAAAAATAAAAAAATGACACATCATGGATCCAAAGGATTAGTGTTTTGTTAATACTAGGACCATACATAACATTTCCATCAAAATACAATTATTTTATTTCATCTTCGATTGATTCTTATTGGCTATTGACTTCTCCAACGTACTAGTCGTCATATGAGTGTATACGTCAAAATGGAGGATCTAAAAGACCAATTATAGGATAATAACATTATTCAATAAAACATTTGGTGAGTATAATCATTATCATAGTAACATTATCCTAGGATAAATATAATTATACGAAGAATTAACATAAAACATTAAAAGTGTGAATGTATAAAAATGATACCATATGTCATTGTATTTAACAAAGACACAATGTAGTGATAAAATATAGAATCATTTTCATAAATATTTAACTATAAATCATGAGATTAATCACATTACACAATGAATTGGAGTGATGCAAAATTCCAGACACACCCATCACATCATAACATCAATATTACTCTATTTAAATTTGGGTTCACCCTTCACATTATAACATGAACATTATCATGCATTATTCATAAATGTATGTCAATCATGGACATATATTACCCTTTTAAATGAATGTGATTCATTTAATAAAGAATAAATTAATATTCTATGGGTTACCATGAGAATGAAGGAATACCATACTTGACACAATAACCATCGACCATGAGTGAGAAGTTAAAGATCTATTTTTGAAAGAAGAGGTATTTTGGATAATAGCGTGTTTCACATATTCTCTAGTTTTAATCATGTAAATCATAGAATTGGTATAACAATAATGAATAACTAAATTTTATTGAATAAAAATACTGAAAATGGAGTGAGATATGGAAAACCTAAAGAATGATAGTTGGGTTCAAAAAATCTCCTTACCTTCTGTCTAAATGATATTTTCACATTAATATCCCATATAAAAACATTAAATTAATCTTTTTACAATTCCAGAACCTTTAATATATTAATTTTATTCATTATAGTGTTATAAATTTTTATGGGTTTTTTAATGTGTTATGGAGTTTAAATTCATTTTTTTGGATTGTTCTTTTTCTTATATTTCGTGAATGGCTCACCTGTACAGAAGAAAGAATGTTCGTGTAGAACATGGAAAAAAATAAAAAATTGAAATAACATGATATTAATGATAATATAGGTTATTAAATGATCTTATAATAAAATTTTTAATATTCTATTAGGATGAATCATTATTTAAAATTTAATGATGTCAATTTTAGGTTAACTTGGGGGTTTTTTATCACAACGAACAAGTTTTATTTTATCATTAATATTATACATGAAAGATGATTCCAACAAAAAAGGGTTAAAAATTAAATATTAAAATATGTTTTCAACCATATAATTGTTTTATTTACATACTTAAAGTCATTTAAGGAAAATAGATCTACATCGCCCAATATGTAGGTAAATTAACACATCACGGGTGACGATTTCATTTTTATAAACAGAGAGAGGGGGTGGGGTTTTATAATGAATAATAATCAATAAAAATGAGGTAATACATGTATATAAATCATAATAGATTGATCAACACATTTGGATATTAAAATTGGAGTATAATAAAAGAAACTAAAATGAAAATTCAAATTATTTTGAACGAAAAAAGAGATATATATATATTTTACCTCTAGAATTCACTTATTGAGATCCTTTACAAGGAACCTTGGATTGGACATTGGATGAGAGAAAGAGCTCCGGGACATTGGTGAGGGGATAAATAATAGTTTTGGTAAAAATTTGGTAATGACTTGATGATTGAGAGGTGTGGGGAAATGAGGTTGTGAGGGGTGGTATTTATAGTGGAGGGGAGGAGTGTTTTTTCAATATTTAAATCACTGCTTTATTAATTTTTCTCAATAAAACAAATAGCGATGATTCAATGAATAAATATATTAAAATGGTCATTTATGTTCAATATAATAGTCATTTACATCATCCATGACTCAAGAATGATTCATAAATTCTATAATTTAACATATTTTTGAAATTAATGAATTTCAATATTCCCCAAAAATTCAAGTATTTCATAAAAATCTCATAAATTACTCCTAACAATTTATCTCCAATAAAAATTAAAAAATGTAATCAATTTGAGGAAAACAATCTTTAAATATGAGTTATTTATTTTATAATAAAAATAAAAAATTTCTAAAAAAATACAATTTTTAAAATTCAAACTGCACTTCTAACTCATTGAAAATTTAATTGAGGTTTCATAAAATTACCGTATAGTCATGACACTTCAGAATAGTATATTATGAAAGAGTTTTTTGAAAATAAAATTTTTAAATTATTAAATTAATCATTAAATATTCATTTAATACAGAAATACCAACACTATAATATAATTATATCATAGTGTCACTTATAGGATGGATACAATTTACATATACTATCATAGGTAAGGTTCCAATTAACATGGATGATTTACTATTAATAATGGTCATCTTACTATTCATATGTGTAGAATTGCAAATTATACGGTTATGATACTATTCAACAAAAAATTGTGTTCGTCTAATCAAACTATAAACACTTTACTGATCCCAACTATGTATGTCAGATTTTCCAAATTCAATCCAGAGAAGTAGTAAAATTCTGTTTAAAGGTCTCATTAAATTCATTAGATCATATAATCATGAATTGGAATTTTTTCCCTAATGTGATTTTATGTGATTATACTATAAAATATAACTATTATATATTACTATAAGAAGGGAAAAATTGATTTTATTAATGTTTTGGTCATTTCAATTCGATTGGGAGTATTTAAAATTTTACATTCACCAATTAATAAATTAATGGGAAACACTTCTAGAAACTATGGTTAATGTGCATGTAATTACTACAGAAATACATCAACGTATTCTTTTATAATGGATACATCTTCAATTTCCATATTACCATTTCAATTCAAAGGTATTTTCAACCCATATTCCCTAAAAATATCATTCAGAAGAGATAAGGGGGGAGTGTAACATCCTACACCTCAAAATATTTATCATAAGTGATAGAGGAGGTACATAACTTAGTTGACACCACCAATATCAAAAATTATTTCAGAAAATTAAAATGTATAATAATGTTGGATGATTTAATCATTTAAAAAAACTATATAAAATAAAATAATAATCATCGACTCTTTATATACAAATCATGAGAATGAGGGAAATGAATAATCAAGAACGTAATATCCTAAACAACTAAACTCTGTTTTAGTTCTTACAAAATGAAATGAAAATTAATAGAAAATACTTGGTGAATACATTACCAAATGAAACAAAAGATACAAAATCTCAAGTAACACTAAACCAAATTCCATGTTCAAAATCTACATGATATTCCCATTAAATAAGGATCCATAATAAGAAAAATATTATTCCCTAATTTTCTATGTATCACAATAGATAAAATACACCGTTTTCCTAAATTTCTCATGTAGTGGGTGAGTGTAAAAAAATATTATTTTTCAAAATTCATCCCGTTAGACACCATTAATACAAGAACTGATTAGTATATTTTATGTAATATAGTTTAATTTAGGTAGTATATTTTTTATAAAATATAATAATAAATTAATGTTGAAAAATCAAAAATGCGAATTTTAAAAAAATTACATAATTTTTCAAACTATTAACATTCTTTCACACACACACAGAATCCCACAAACACATATTTCAAGTAAATGTTCTATAATAATGAGAGAGATATCGTTAATCCACCATGTCATCACAAGGTGACCAATATCTACGTTCCTCAAACGCACAGGCCCCTTTCTCTGGGTCATGCCTAATAGAACTAAGGCAAAAAATGTATGAAACATTCTTGGTGTTACCATTTCTAATAATTAAATTATTTTTTGAAATCAGTTAACTAATCCACATGTGTGAATAAAAATTTAATTTATAAAAAATTAAATTTAAAATCAAATTATGCTTTTTGAAATAAATAATATATCAAAAAATCCAAATCCATAGCCACATTAGGTTTTAATTAAAAAATCACAGGATGATTTCGCAACCATTTTAAAAAAATTAATCCAAACTATATCTTTATGTTCTACATCAAGTGGGTATATGAGGGAATATTCCAACCTCTGAACCAGTATAAGGAAATAATGAACAAAATATTGACCTAAGAAATTCAATCACAAAACACCTTACTTTCACTAAATGAAATAAATCATTATTTAATATTATAATTATTAGAAAAATTGTTATACATAAATGATTGGATCAATAAATCTAGGGGAGAGAAGAAGAGCGCATCAATGAAGAACACTAAAGCATAAGTTCTTTTCAATGATTTTAGATCTCTATCACACATTCATTCACGTAAAAGTCAATTCTAGTTCAATGGGAATCAGCTTGGAATCAAAGAATTAAATTGATGTTTGAGACATTATAATATAAAATAAAAAAAATGTGGTATTGAATAATTAATCCCATAAAATATAAAAATATGTGATCTGATTTCACGAATCAACATACACTACCAATGTGCATTTCCCCAATCTACTATAATGTTCCCTTAGGATATGGAATAGAATCTCCAGTCCACCACTCCATGAGAAACTAAACCCTCCAGAGTGTAGAATGACATTTCCTAGGGTGGAACCGTTGAATATCTCAACCACTATGTCACTAAGGACCAGAAAATAAAAGATCCATTTCATTCTCCCCTATGGGGAAATATGTTGTTTACATCCAATCCATACCATAGTAGTCATCCACCATATGAAAAAAACTACCTCCATGACATATCCATTCTAGCAATATAATTTTCTATGAAATACTCCTCCCATTACCCTGAAGAATAGCTAGACAACCATGGACCAAAATTGCTAAATATAGAATTCCACCCAATATATAACTCACAATAACATACACCAAAATAAATTCTACCACACTGTAAAAAATCCAATTTATAATGTAGTGACATACTTCACTCCACAACCTACGAACAACAATATCCATCCCATTACATATAACACCATAAACATTCAAAACCAATAATAAGTAGTTAAAAAATACAAATACAAATAAATATGTATAATAAAGATAAAAAGTATGATTCACATTCAACCAACCATTTTTTTGTCCATAATTTAAAATTTGAAAACAATATTTTATTTTTGGCCTAGGGGAACATGTGAATGCCCGACTGTAAAAATTTCATATTAGTTTTTTTAATATAGAATTAAGCATCATAAAATTTATGAGGATATATTCAGTATATAAAATTAAGGAATTTCTAAAAATTATTAAAATATAAACCCACACATTAAAAGAGAAAACATACACTCAGTATCCGTTTTTTCCATCAATGGAAACCCTTTCAAAATAAAACATGATTTCTTCTAATGACACAACCCAGATTATTTCATTATGATATATTCTCTTTCCTTATGAATCATTGTAACATTTTAAAATGTGGTATGAGAAAAAAAGTATCATTGAGGGACATAAAAATAAGAATGAAAATTGTTACTCAAGTGAAAAAAGCCTTTTATATTTCTTTGAGTGATTAAAACAAACATTCTTCATGTGAAAAAGATGCACAATTACTACTCAAGAAATGAAGAAAAATATATTCCATGATTAAATAATAAAGGTAAATTGTGGAATCATTTTAATATCCAAGTTCCATATAATTTTTGACTCTCGGATACACAATGAGAGACCATTATAATTATAGTTCAAATAAGAAATGTTGTATATTAATATAATCTCTTTATAGAAACCCAATTGGTTTACGCCATCTCATTACCCAATTAATTGGGGATATATAATAGGATTACCCACATTAAATTTATAATAGAACCAACCATCATCATTAACAATTCTGAAAAATTATTCCATAAGAAAAAAACTTAATAAATTTATAAATGAAACATTCTTTAAGGAAATAAATTTTCCATTTTGAAATCACTTTTCTTTTAAAAAATACATACACTCCTAAATGAAAACATTATACATAAAATAAAATGAATAATATTAATAGAGGCTTTAAAATAATAAAGAAACATGTAACCAAGGAATATTTTTCATTCCATAAAAGATAAACATTTTCCTTTTATATTTTGTAAAAATGAACATTATAATATATTTTTTATGAGAATTCCAATTAAATAAAACTACAAATAGACCATTTTTAATTATTTTAGAGAAATTATAAAATTAAAATTTAAAATAATTCCATTCCATATAAATAATTTTTTAAAATACATTTGGAAAACCTGGAAATGAAATATAATTTTTTGATGAATAAATAATTAAATCATTAAAAATTCTTTTTAGATATAGAGTCTTTTACAAAGATCATATCATTAAACTGTGATTTAATTATATGAATATATTAATGGTATCCTATATTATTCCACTAGAAACAGGTGTGAATTCAATTTAAGATAATACAATTTAATTTCAAAATATTATCATAACATGAAATAAGTAATTAAGTAGAATATTATAATATTGAGAAGAAATTGAGCTAAAAAATCTATTAATACGTTGTTATCAGTAAAATCCTCTGCCACATGAATGATTTACATTTAGAAAAAATAAATATCATGATAATAATGAAATTAATGATATATAATTTAAATATGGTACACCTCAGAAAATAATATATGTTCACAACATGAAAAATATGACACTATAGAAGAAAATTGAAATGAATTTAGTTACCTTGAGTTTAACTCGAGAAATAAAGTCTATATTTTAATGATTTATAATCATAGGAAAATTATTTCATTGATTTAGAAACTTTTTAATGTTTTATATTAATATTAATATTATATAAATTATTATCCTATTATAAAAATTACATTATTATTGTGGTTAATGTTGGATATTTTCACGATATTCGATAATTGAGTCCAATATGACATTGGTATGATGACTATAGTGAATGTGATAATTTGTACCTTATCTAAATAATAATAAAAATATAATTATTACAGTTTTTGTATAGATCATATACCATTATATCCATCAAATAAAAATAGTTATGAAAAAATTACAATGTTATAATCATGGAGATTGTAGGTCATATATACACATGGGTAACATTTTCACAATTTAATGATCATGAAGGAAAGATGTTAAGTAATATTTTCCCATAAAAATGTTAATAAAATAATTAATATCATATAAATTATTTACATATATTTATATGTATATATCTCATTCATGTGATGTGATGATGAAAAAAACTAACATTGCTTTATTGAGGTGGTAGCACACAAATACTCAAAAACATTGATATAATTTTTCAACATGTGGAATATCAATAAAATATATTTTTTATTGATATTTAAAAATTTTAAATAGGTTATTAATATCATATATAAATATTAATTCATTAATTATAATCAGTTTTGGGAGATGAAGAAATAAAATTAATAACATCGGTTGGCGAGGCGGTAGTTTACCGTACACACAAATGATAATTTATTTTTCCTTTCGATGGAATTTGAGATGGATATTAGAAATTACACTAATATAATAACATATCACTATATCAAATATAATAGGGATATTATTTTATAGTGGTTTATTAAATTTTATAGATGTGTAAGAACAAATAATGAAGAAGTCAAGGATAACAAATTATACATCTTATTTGGACAATATCCATTGATTAACACCTTAATACTTCTAAGGTCAGTGTTATTCTTATAATAGGGAATATTAAATGTATTTACAGATTCTATGATGGTATTTCTTTTAGGTTTTTCCTAATAAAAAATGGGTTTTATGTGTGAGATATTGAGAAGAATAAGTGACCTTTTATATGAGATGGGAGGGGAACTCTTGGAATTTATCAAAATATTAACTTTTGATAAATTATTTTAAAATTAGTATCGGCTATAAACATATTATTTTCTAATAAAAGATGATTTTGAGTCAAAATATTTCCATATAATAATATTTATATATGCTTTGTATAAATTTATACCATTTTCAGTTTATTTTAACTGCTATTTAATCTCTTTATCTATTTTCATGACGACATGTATTTTTTCTCACTGTGTGATAATATATTTACTCTAAAATAAAAAAACCCCAATTAATGGATAATGGATGGAATTTTATACCTTATATAAATCAGTTTTAATAATGCAATTTTATTTTAATTTTCTACCGTATAAATAAATATTATTTATTTTAGAAAATAAGTGATGTCATTTTGGAAACTATTCATTACATTAATTTTTTAGTAAAAATTTAAAAAGATAAATATATACTAAATATTTTAATAAAACAATTATTATTTAAAAGGAATACATAATATTGATATATGAAAACAATTTCCAAAATGAATATTTAATTTATTTTTTTTAATTTTAGTTATTGTATTTTTCCATCAATAAAATAAAAACTACTTCAACGTCTTGTCAATATTTGAAGAAATAATTTAATATGTAAGAATTATGAATAATTTATATTATGTAACTAATAAAATTATACGTAATATTACTATTTATAGATTAATATATCATCTAAATAAACCTTTATTTTATATGATATTATTATTAAAAAAATCTATGTTGAAATCATTGAGTACTCTTTAATTAATATATTATGTATATCATATACCATACAGGTTTCTCTAAAAAATATATAATTTATATCTAGGAATTATTGTATAATATATTAACAAATTAGATAATTTTTTTCAATTTTTTTGGTTACTAATCTAATCATTATCAATTTGTTTTCAAACTTAAATAATTCATTTACCCTTAACCGTTATAAAAAATGTTACTAATGTTAGTTTTCATATTAGAAAAAAATAAAAGAGATGAATTTACAAAATTTGGACTATAAAAATTCAAATATTGGATCCGTTTTGTAAAATTAAATTCACCTTACTGACATAATTTAATTTAAACATAGTGATAATGACCTGATGAGAAAGTAGGTTTTTATTGTAAAATGTTCATATTCTTGAAGTGTTTCTATATTAAAAATTATTTTGTAAAGGATTTAAATGCCAAAAAATTAATATATATTTAATTGATCTAATAAAAGTTAAAAATTATTCAAAATATTACTTTTCTATATAAATTATTTGGATGAGATTCTTGTTTTCAAATAAAATGCTTTGTTGTTCACTACAAATCAAAAAATTAAAACTAATTTGAAAAATACAAAATTAACCCTAATATAACCTTGAAATTTTTATTCAAATAACTATGTTTATATTTTCATATATAATATATTAATTTATCATAATTTATATTTAAAATAGGTTCTCTATCAAATGCTGGAAAACTAGAATTAGAAAAATATAGCTTTCAGGCATTAACATGGATTTATTTATGAATCACATATAGAAAACTTTTTGATTAATGTTAATTATTAGACTTATTATATATATATATATATATCATAACATAATAAAAAATGTTTAATATTTTATTTTATTTTCATAAAACACACATTTACACTATTAAATTTATTATCAAAAAGGATTTACATTACTTTAAAAAAGGGTTTTATTTTCATTTATAATTTATTTGTTGACAAATAGTCCGTATATGTTTAGGTGTGAAAACCATATTTTCATAATTTATTTAGTCATGTTCATAAACTGCATTATAACATAAATATTATATTTGTAACATTTTAATAATAATACATTGATATTTTTTTACCTCGATGTATTATATCATGTAGTCTATCAAACATAATATTTATTCTAAAAATATGTTGGCATTACATTATACCCCCATCTAATAAATTTATTACACAAACATAAAACGCGCTCTTTGTCACCAAGATTTTATGGTTAAAAATTCCATTCTGGAAATAACATATTAGAAAAAGGGTCAATAACACATCTATTTAGAAACACACAATATAAATTTTGAAGGACCCCTATAAAAAAGCATACACGGTTTTCCGGTAAGAAAACATGGATATTAAAGAGAAATATAAATATCATATTCTAATATATAGGGATATAAAACATTGTCATGTGAATGTGAACAATCACAAAACCCTATATCTTCAATTGGATAAATGGTCAATGATTTGATAGTAAGAAATGTAAGAAAATGTTTTTTTATCAATAATTATGTTCATATATATATGTAATTATTTTTCAACCTGGAATAATAATATAATGAATTATAATTACAATACAAGTATTGGATTATCATTTAATCATCTTCCAAAAAAATATCTTTTTTCTCTAAACTATTAGTATATAAGATGATTTTTTCTAGACTAAATAATTAGAATCAAATTCTACAGATACAATAATACATAATTGTATAACAATTGATTCATACAATATTTATTAATTAAACAAATCCTCAATGTTTGGGAAAAGATATGATATTACCTAAAAAATAAAGATCCATTATACGAGGAAAAAGTACATTATTCTCTAAAATTTAACAAAAATACACAATGTTTATCACAGATCATTCAACAAATAAATATCATTTTTATTCCTCAATATAGTTCAAAGTTGAATTGAAACCTATAATAATCTATTATTTGATCGAATTGAATTATGAGATAATTTGAATTTTTTATATCCCAATAATAAAAAACACTTTTAAATTCTTATTCCAAAAATGTAATTTCTTAAATTACATAATCTCCATGATATTATAACCTTTCTGATAAATGACCTAAATCCCATCAAAACAATAATAAAATCATATCTACTTACAATATTGGATTCAACATTTATTCATAAAAAATACAATGATATTCTGGTTACATTAATCATATAGGGTTCCAAAAATTGTGAACATCTTCTAAAATAATAATAATCTCACAAAAATATATCACTTATAACCTCAAAAGGGGTGACTATGAATTTAAACATAAAACTAAACATAAAAATTAAAACCTATGAAAATTTATAAAACTGTTAACAACATATTTTATTAAAAAACCTAATAAAAATTGTGGTCTAAAACTCCTCTAATTTCGACTATATGAATCATTCCATAAACATTAAAAATTTTGGTGTATTTTAACTATAATTAGTTTTCATAAAATCATCAAGCATCCATTCATATTATAGTTTTAGAGAATTATGAAAAAACCATACTAATAAGGACCATATACTAGTAGTGTACACTAATACTTTGTAATACTTTTCCCAAAAAACGAAACAATTTTTAGATAAAACATGATTTCTTTTCATAAAACATAGTCAGTACTATAATCATGACATATTCATTCTCCTTAAAAAAAATTAAGTGTTGTCAAAAAACATTTTATAACATATGATGAGAATAAAATCATCTGTCATGTACATAAAAAATATAAATAAATAAATTATTTTATAAAAAATCATGAACAGTTATTTTATGCTCTTTTATTGATTGAAACAAATCGTTTTCACAAGAAAACCACACTCGCACATTCAAATCAAAATAAAATAATTAAAATCAATGGTAATAAAAAATAATAATGTTTACATTCAAAATAATTTTCATATCACACTTACATATACTTTATCTCCCTCACAAACCAAGGTAATAACCAAAATAATTACATTTTGAATAACCAACACAGTATATTTCAGTAATCTATTAGGTTGATCCTCATAGAATAACATCTTCAAATCACATAATGAAATGGAGATCTATAATAGAATCAACCACCCTCATTTTATTATGGAACAACCCATCCTCCTAAATAATACCCAAGAACCATAGCATCAGAATAAAACAGAAAAATTCAATAAAAAATATTCTTGAGGAAAATAAAATTTCCACTTTTAAATTACTATTCATTTTAACATAATGAAACACTAATAAATGAAACAAATTTGTTCAATAATAAAATTTTGAACTTTTAATTAAGGACTCAAAACATTAAAGTGTAAAAAAATGTAGAATATATATGAATTCCATATACGTTACAAAAATCATTTTGTATTTTTTTAAAAATAAAAATTAAAATATGATTTCTATATGGAAGTAACATACATAAACGAATAAAAATACCCCGTTTTGAATAAATTTAAGAGAAAATGAAAAATTCCTATTTAGAAATTTAATTTCCATATAAATATATTCATAATATCATTTTTTAAATGAAAATGAAATGGATGTATTTAGAAGATAAAAATACTGAACATTTAAAAATAATTTTTAGTTAATAACTCCCTTAAAAAGTTTTTATCATTGATATGACTGATAATAAAATGAATAAATTAATTGTATTTACTTTAAGTCCAAGTAAAAAAATTAGAAATATGACATAATATATTTATTATTCATTTTACATGATAGTATTTGAATTAAATAATCAATTAATTATAATTTTTACTCAATCAATTAAAAAAAAGTTAATGAATCCCTCACTACATTGAAAATAGTTGAAATGTCTTCCAAAAGAAAGAGTAACATTTATCAAAATATTATATATCATTTGAATATATGATTTCATGATATAAAATGTGAAAGGGGATTTATATGTAAAAATTAAGAAAATAATATTGGTTTATATAATAAAAAATATTCCTCAATGAAAGAAAATTGAAATTAAGTATTTTACATTATGTCTGATGTGTCATGTATAGTATTTATATTCCCAATTAATAAACATTTAAAACTCATTTTTTAATCATGTGAAAAATTTCATCAAAGCATCGGACATGAACTAAAATAGTTTTATACACACATGAGTAATGTTTTCTTCTATGAATGATGATTAGGGAGTGAAGATAATTATTATATTATCTTTCCAAAATTTTAATTACATAATTAGTAACATATTAATAATTTATATATACCTATATATATCATTCATATGATGTTATAATGAAAATAAATGCACATCACATTATGGAGGAAGTAGTCCACACACACAATCAAACACCGTAATTATTTCCACTACATAGAAGAGTAAGAATATATATTATATATTAATTTTACATAATGATTAATATTTCATGGATAGCTTATATTATATTTAATCATACTGTTACCACTATTCTTGATATATAGTGATGGAAATATAATTTCATCAGTTCAGGAGGTAGTGCTTTAATGTACACATGAATGATCAGTTCTTTTCCAATATGATTTAAATTATGAACGAAATATATCTTTAAAATAACCTAATAAAATATTATTATATATAAGATGGTGTTTTTAATATTATATAATGACTGAATAAGGTTTTACATACGTGAAAAAATAAATAAACACCTCAATATTAACGATACCCCTTATTTAGACAATATCTTTTGATAAATAACTTAACACCTCTAAAAAGAGTGAAATGAAGAAATAAGACTACTAGAATGTTTGTAGGGTAACTATCAAATAATATTTTTATGGATTAGCTTATAAAATTATGTTTTATATTTTTTTAGACAAATAAGAATTGGTTCTCTTTTATAATAGAGTAAAGAGGCTCCATCGGAATTTTCAAAAATATAAAATTATTATAAGTTATTTTTAGATTAAAAATAAATAAATAAATATTTATTTATATTATAATATTATTTTCGGTCGAAATATCCCCATAAATTATAATTTACATATTTTATGACTAAATTTATACACTTATCATTTGGTTTAATCATTTATTTATCCACTTTAACTCTTACCAAGAAAACATGTAATTTTAGACATTGATTATTAATATAATTACTATAAAATTCCTAAATAACCATAAAGAGATCATGGATTTTATGTTAATCGTTATAACAATAATTTTGATGAATTTATCTATTTTAAAAATTTTACATCATTTACAAAAATTATACATATATTAAAATACCATTATGGAAAATTTTTACACTATTAATTTCAATGACATTAAAAATATCAAAAAAATATGAAATATTTAAAAGTAAATACATTAATAAATATATATAATGTTAATAAAATATAAAAAATTCATTTATTATAATAATTATCATAAAATATATTTATTTTATTAGTTTTAATATCCTTTATTTGAATTTTCTTTTAATAAAATAGTTACCACATTTGCGTTATTTTAGAAATTAATTAAATTATTTCTTCTGTAAAGATTATAAATAAATTACCTTGATATATATTAGTAATCTATATTTTAACCTATTTTTTATTATTGAAAATATCTTTTTGATAAATCTATATTAGAAGTGTTATAGTTATTAAAAACATGAGTATGTCATCTTTGAAATTTCATTATATATAACATTATAAATGTCATTATGTCCTCAAATTCATCTTACATATTAAAATTTTATCCTTGGAAGCTTATGGTGGAACATAAATACTCTAATGATATTTGGTTAACTGTTAGGGTCATTTTCTTGTATATATAATTTTATTTTTATCCTTATTTACCTAATTTACTTTTTACCATATTAAAAAATCATCTAAAGTAACTAATCATTTAGGATAAAAATAAAGGGGTGCTATTTGAAATGATTTAAACATCTCATCCCAATTATGGAATCCTTTTTCAATATTCAATTGATTTAATTTATATAATTCAGTATAAAAAATATCCTACTAACATGATGAGAAAAGTGATTTTTAAATTGAAAATGTTCAATGGTTTGAAATAATTTTATATCCCTATTATATATAAAAAGTATTAATATAATATAAAATATATTAATATATTTTTTATTGATAAAATTTTACATTAAAAATAGAATTAAAATATAATTTACTAATATTTAATTTTTAGATGATCTATCATTTTTCAATTAAAATTCAGTATTTTTCACTATTCATATAAATTGAAACTTTTTGGAAAAGTACCCAAAATTCACCATAATATAGTTTTTAAATTAAAATAAAAAATTCAATATTTATTTTTTATAAAAACATTATATATTTGTTAATTTTTAGTTTATGAACAAGCCATATAACAATATGAGGCAAAAAAAATTTTAAGATAATATAAATTATTATGCGTAATACTAGATTTTTTATATCATGTATAAAAAAAACAAAACATAAATATTAAACATTTTATTGAATATATATTTTATAAATTTTTTATTAATATAATTTAACATAAGTGATTTTTTTATTTTATTGGTATGAAATATATTTTTTTCCCATAAATTGTTTTTCAAAAAATGATTTCATATAATTTTCTAAAAGGGTTTAATTTTTGTTCTTAATTAATTAATCACTATATAATTAATTATATATATTAGTGCCAACAATATTTTAATATTTATCTTAATATTTTCCACACATATAATTCTAATGGCACAGTTATATTGGTATCATTTAAATAATAATATTTAGTTGTTAATTTATGGTTGATATTGTGTATTGTATATACTATCGAACATAGTAATTCCTTAATAAAATATTTGGATGATACACCAATCCTATAGATTCCACTTTTCTTAATCCCACATCTCATCCATAATCTTAAAATGCTACCATCGATCCCTTTATAAACATATTATTTTCCCATTAGAGATATTCTACATCAATTCCACAATCTATATCGGCACATGAATCAGTTTAGATTTGAGTTTTACATCAACATGGTCTCATAAAATCACAAGGTCAATATTAGTCGGTACATTTTCTGTTGGGATAGATGACAGATGTTTTGCACATAACTAATCTTTTGAGGTATGAAAACATAATATTACGCAAATCAACTTGTTTAATTATATCATAATTATAGATGTACCATTGATAGAATAAACATCATTTACCAAAACAGTAATTTACATTATTGGAAGATATTATTTGGAAAGCATGAGCATCCACCTAAAACTATAGCATTCCTCAATGATGATATTCATGGGATTGTTTATGAATCAATGCTATCACCATTCTCATTCTGTTAATTTGAATATTTTATATTGATTCATACACAATAATAGTTCTTATTAGTGATGTATCGCACATTTGTACCTACTAGTGCTTACAACAAAAAGGATGAAAATGAAATTTAACAAAAGTAGTAATATATATCATTTCCAAAAAATTATTATTGGTTGAAACTACAAAAATTAAATTAAATAACCCCGTGAAAAAAAAATACATCACACTATATCAAATAATGACTTCTAATATTCTGAACATCCTCACTGATTTTAAATCATTGAAGATATGATAGGATATTTTCATGGTAATGATATTTACATGGTCTTTCTATAAGGAATACCAAAACAGAGAAGTATTCCATTGGTCTCAGTATGATACAACTAAAAGTGGGACCCCTTTAATCTTCACCACATCACAAATATAGAGTTTTGAAATGTATTTTCGTAGATTTAATTTATTAATAGGGATAATTTGTGCCAAATCTTGTCTCAATCTATTATAATCTATGTAGAATCATACTGTTGTTCCAATTTTAAGGGTGGTATATATAAAAAATAGTTGTAGATATTTTATGGGAACTACAATAGATAACTAAAATACAAAATTGATCTATTGTCTTAAATATATCACTCAATGGTCTCCCCAAAAATAACTTTTGACCTTAGAGTGAATCATTTTTATCATTATTTTGAGAATCTATAACATGAACACCCTTTTTAGGAAGAAAAATTACCAGATAAAAAACCATAACATTATTGTTCTCTTTATAATTCAGATGCATGTCACCTAGAACTGATATTATCTTCCTTTTATAAGAAGTTTCTTTATTCAACATATTAAATAGAACTAGGCTCAATGAATCTTCCATTAAATTGCCCTTATCATGTGTATACATCTATCCATATCAATAATATGAAAATATTTCATCCATATTCAATTACTAGAGTAATGATTGTAGGTAATAAAATGTGTTTCAAGGATTATAAAACATAACAAATATAAATTTAGTATAAAAATGACAATGATGTTAGCTATTCAGATCATGAACTGCAACTACATGATTCAAATAATTTTTTGGGTAGTCATTTTGATGCAAAAATAACTCTCCTGAACTATATAAGACAACATAGCCTCCGTTTATGTGAATATATCACCAACTAGAACATATTTCATCATAGTAAGCCAGAGAATAGTGTCTTCACTATAGAAAATGGTGATTAATTCTGATTTTTTGCTTAACATAAATTTTTTGGAAATATTTTTGGCAGTCTTCCATCTATTATAAAAGAACACAACTCTATGTTAATGATTGAATTGGTAAGTAAACTTGTGAAAACTAATTTAATAATTGTTTTTATAATCATGAAAATCCATGTAAACTATGTATCTCAAAGTCATTATTTAGTCATTTTTAAGATATAACTACATCATTAATTTTTTCATCATCTAAGATTACCTTTTAAAATAATCCATGAACTATGAAATGTACCTCATGTATCCATATATCACATTTTGATAGAATATCATAAATGAAAGGCTCAGATGTTAGGGATAAAACTATATCCATGTTTTGATCATGATATTCTTTTCTTATCTAATAATCGAGAATATCATCAATGAGCACCATCACCAATGAAACACGATACATATGAATTTTATGATTTATCAATACAATGATGATAATTTTTTTCAATAATAATAATATATTGGATCAACACATATTCATAATTTCCATGATGACTCTTGAATTATATATTAAAAATATACTCATTCGAAACACATAGATTGTGATAACCAGACTGTATGTCAATTTTAGATAACCACATATCTTTTATAAATTGATTAAATATATCATCAATTCATGGAATATTCTATATATTCCTTATTTTAGCATGGTTATGGCTGTTATAATGTATAGAAAGTTGTATAATTCCATCCAATATATTAAGAAAATTAGTTGGTGCTACCCATGGGGTTGTGCTCAGTATAGTTAACCCTTTACGTTCCAACCCAAAAAACTGTACATTTAATTTTATATAGTATTTATATACCATAGTATATGAAGAATGTGAAATAATATAAATTTTTGGTCGGATATAAATCATAAACTCCACTTTTATTTTATGTGGAAACAAAATGAATATTCAAGGTATTCTATCATGAAAATTTCCCACTATGAATGAATAATATCAATTCTAAATCACATCCATCAATTACAAATTACTAAGGAAAACTAATTAGAGATGGTTGCAAAAATTTCTACTAATGGTCTTCCCCTTGTTGGATATACTAATAAATCATCTATAAATAGTAATCAAATGATGTCAAAATATTGAAAACATAGTTATTATGAGTAATAGCCAATGTTGACATAAAATGATTTTTAAGACACCATTACCACCATAAAATCATAGATAAAAATTACCAAAATTGATAAATATAAAACCAACTTAGCTGCATTGATATTTATAATACACACCACACTCTTAAAGTATTGAAACTCATATTTTCATAGTGGTGATTTAGGTTTCAAAACATATGAAAATTTTTAAATATGATAAGTTATATGATCTACAAAATCAGTAGTAATAAATTATTGTGAATATCACATATTTAATTAGGATTATATAATTTAATAGTTAAAAAAATTGAACCTCACACCATTGAAGGATCGTGCTGATATCCCATGAACACAATCACTACATTGTATAACTTGTTACATATAGCCCATTTTTCATGGATTCTAGATTTATATTTACTTCAGTGTTGAGTCATGGTGTTCATAGAATCACCTTGACTGACATGATTGTGTAATAATGAATTGTTCTAATGTGTTCACCCCATCAAATTGTAGGATGTTTGAGACATATTTGATGCATTTCCTTAAATTGACCATAGAGTGATATGAAAATAAGGATGGAGATATACCATATGATAAAAGATGTAACATTCTCTATGTGGATCTGCATAATGTTACTTGAGAATCTCAACAAGACCACATTGGAAACATCATTTCATATATTTTGTTCAAGGATATATATATAGAGAGATTAATCCCAGGGTCTGATTTTGAGTGATTCTAATAATCTTGGAGTAGGACTGCCTCTTCTACGTATTCATAGAATTTGAGTTCCCATATGTTCACATGGTGATAATCATACTCCATTAAACTAATTTTATATTGAAATATAATTCTTGTAAAGTCATTATATTGACCATCTCTTTATATTCCATAATACAAAGAACACCAATCATAGTGTGAATTTTTGGTCCTATCCTTCGGTCAAAAAATTATTCCATAAAAGAGAACATGAAAATACTTCTACTGTAAAATGATATATGTTTATAAATATTTTTACATTCTATTTTAGGGATAGTGTTTCTTCATATAAACTAAAAAAGTCACATTTTTTTAGAAATATAAAATGTGAGACGATATAATTTTTTGTTTAAATAATAATCAAAATAATTCCATGTAATCCATCGGTCTTCATAGAATGATTATCTGAATCCCACCATGAGGGTTTAATTTCATAAATAATATATGTTTCTATCATATATTTCATCTAGGATAGTTTTCCACAAAAATTAATGATTTTATTTATCTTACTCTACCACACCTTTTATTTTTCTAGCTCAAAATCCCCCCCAACATGGGTTGATTTGTTTTTTTAAAAATGACCTAAGTAGTCCATTTATAGAGTCTCATTGATCATATTGTCTCTATCCATAGATTGAAAATCAATAATGTAGATTTATATCAACTATTTTGTGTCCTATGTTTCATGTAAAACCACAATTTTGTGGCCACATTCTTTTTATTTGTTTGAAATTTACCATTTACCTTTTTCTATAACCTGAACAAACCATCATGTATTTTCTCTTACGTGAAATTAATGACGTAGAATTTGAAACACACCATATCAACGAGTACCTCATCAATTTTATTGAAAATTAATAGTTTCGAAAATCATTTTCCCATTTTATATATTAAGTAAAATGTATAATGAACAATGTTCTCTTTGTGAGAAGTATCATTAAAAATATTGGATATGATACACTAATTATATAAAACCATTATATTAATGTGACAACACAACTATAAGTGTATTATCAAATATTTTAATCCAAACCCCCTTAGTAACTTGTAATTCTGCATAAAAGGTATGGTATGTATATTTAGCTATACATTCAATATTCTACTGAACCTTAATCCCTACTACCATACCAAACAAAATGACCAAAAATGATTGATACCATTTGTAAAATCCATTAACTTTTCTTTAGGTTGAGATGTTCGGGGGGAGTTATTGGACTTATATTGAATCTCAATATCAGAAAAGACTAAATATATATTCTGTGGGATTCAAATAACATTAGAGGATGATTATACCATTTGAAAAAAAATGATAAAACCATAAAACAAGAAAAATAAAATTAGCATATTTCATTTATCAGAATAATAATAATGAGTAATTTAAAAAATATCCAAAAAACACTATTAGAGTACAAATAGAAATAGAAAACAATAAAAAAAATATACTACGAGAATGAAACACCCATACACAGACAATACACATAATCCCAAGAAAACGCAAGCCCTAAACTATGCTATAACACCTAATATTCACACAAAATTATGTTGTGTTGGGGGAGAAATATGACACCGTTAATTTTATTAAATCTATATACCTGCAATTTTTAACCAAACCAATTATTTAAACTAAGGGGATACTGTAAATTAAATTGGTTTTCCCCAATGAAATCCCATAATATGCCACTAGGTTATGAACATGTTAGAATATTTTATATAAAATATTTTAAAATATTTTAATTTAGTTTATATGATATACATAAAATATTTACATGGGAACCCATAAATAAGGATATTAATACCATATCACAAAATTAAAATATTCATTCCCATGAATATACACACTCACCCACACACACATGCATTATATGTAATAGTTCTATAAAAATGATCAGTCTCTAATAATTCTCCATATAATTAAAATTAGAACAATATCTAGGATCCCTACTAGCACAGACCCCTTCCTTAGGGTCACATAAATAAATAAACTCACAGAATTCATGTTTTCCAATTATATAACAAACTATTTCCAATGAAATTATTCATGGAAATATTTCTTCATAAAAATTTTGTTCATAAAAAAATTCCATATTTTAAATAGAATAATTATGTAACAACAAACAAAGAGTTTTGACATAAAATATCATATACCAAAAATTATAAACACATAAAAAGTAAGGGATTACATAAACATCCACACAATTTTTTGAAAAATAAAAATAAACAAAACATTTTATATAATATATGAATTCATTTTCTATGTATGGTAGAGATGTGGGAGAATCCACCCACCTCTATATGTTTGTAAAAACTAAATAAAGTCAGTTATATATTATTGATTCGACCATAAAACACATTCCCTTAAGTAGATCTACAATTTTTTTAAATTCACATTAAGAATATATATATATTTATCATATACTTGATATATGGATATAATGGAGAGAATAAGAGTCGATATTGGAAGAAGAATGAAGAAAATAAACATACCAATGATTCTCGATCCCCATTTCCCATAAATTCTTTAGAAGTCACTTTTGGATTATAAAGATATCACCTGATAAGCATATAAAGGATGATAGGAATGAGTCCATACATGTTTGAAATTAAAAGTTTCGTTTTAATTTTTTTTTTTCAATTAAAATAAAACATGATGAACTCAGAACACAATACAACGTAAATTACTATAGGGAAGCACCCTAACCATGGGACTATGCTCTTAGGCTATAATATTTAATATTTAGTCATCACCATCTGAGAAGTGAACAACCTCCTCTGATTTACGAACACAATTCCATGGAGGGACTGTGATGCATCATAGGTCTTACATTTATGGGGATCTAAAAATGTTATAAACACCTCATTATCCTCTCGTGGAACTACATTAAAACCTTCCAATCAAAACAACTACACTTGAACACGTTATGTCATAACCTACACCCACCTAAGTGACATTCTAAAAATGAAAACTTATCCGATATCATTTTCCTATGAACCTACACCACCTCGCCTACTACAATAATCTAACAATGCAAAAAATTATTGTGGCTCTAAAATCCACCTCCTCAGACCCTACACATCTATATATTCTACCATGCCGTAGGAACATCCCTTTTATGGTATGGTAATATACAGTACACTAATGACAATGAAAAATATTGTGTAACCCCATCCAATACCCACTTAAATCCTCAAATACATAACTTAACAATATAAATTATTATATAAATATTAAAATATGGTAAATTAACTAAAATGGGAGAAATTACAAGGTGGATATAGACATGAATCATGTGTTGATTTTACAATATAATGAAAAATGATTCCATATCATTATCCCAAATTATTATTTTCATATAATTAAAATAAATTTTCTCATTATAATTTGAAATAATGTTTATAATAAGGATTATATCAAATTTCATTACTGTAGTGCTATTTTCAATAAATGTATAAACCAAATATCCATTGCTAGTGTGATTAAGAAATATTAATTTTCTTCAATAATATATATATATTATAGAATAGATTTATTTTATATATTAAAATAATAAATTATCTAAACATTAGGATATGATTAATGTGAATTCCACTAAATAATTTGGAACATCATTCTTATCGGTAATTACAACATAATCCTACAATTCTCCCCTGGGTCTCTTATCTAGTATATTCTAGTGATGCATGAGGCATTGTTTACAAAAATTATCTATTTTATTAAAATTATAATAAATTTTTATTTTGGAATATTTCATTCCCAAGATTTCATAATACATATGACCCTTATCCCCACACCAATAAAAAATCAATTCCTATCATGAATTTTCTAGGATGTTTGTTCACATTATTTCATATAATGGTAATTGATTAATTATATCCCTCTTATTTGATGTGTTTAATTGTTATATTTCATCCACAAAACACTTATTTTCTTGATCCTTCTTCAATATATTTAATATAAAAAAACAACTTCTCTAAATTTTTTTTGAAGAAAAAATTTTCATCATAAGAATAAAAAATTTGATATGACAGTACCTTTAGTAGAATTTCCAGATTCCATTAAATAAATAGATAACCCCAAATTTGTTATTAAATAATTATTCCCTAGAAAATTATTTTATTCATGTAAAAATTGACTAATACACAACATTGTATTCTTTTTATTTTTTATTTATGATGAGGAAATTTTTCAAAATTTTAGTTTGTTACACATGAGGGAAATATTTGTTGATGAATTTTTTTTAAAATCTCTGCATTACATGTGTTTTAATTCTTCTTCCTTCAGTTAATTATGGATCAATGAAATTGATTTATCTTAATACACTTTGTGATAATATAATAAATTTTAACCACATCCATTTCATTATATCTCCTTTCCATAAATATATTTTCTCATGACATAATACATTGATTAGATACAGAGATATTAGTATTACAAATAATATTTACTTAAATTTATCATGTGAAACAGTCCAATATAGATTTATCATCTATTAGAACATAAATTTTCTATATAAATTAATGTTTATAAGTTATAAACTAGGTTAGATTCCTCAATATATCAAGGATATTAATAGATCCAATAAAAGTTGCATTGGCTTTCTCTGATGGTAAAATCCTAAATTAGACATGATTATTGATACCATAATTACTTCAACGATCATTTTCTAATTAATATAATATACTATATTATCTCATTAAATTATTAATTTAAAATCATTATATATACATATAAATATAAGTTAACACATAAGATAAATTAAAAAAAAATTCATTTTCAACAAGATATCTAATATAACTATTCCATAAGAATATAATTAAATATATATGTAAAATTAATTCATAATATTTAGTTAAAAAAATTATTTATGATCAAGTTATCACTAAGGTGTGTAAAATTTGAGTTTTAGTAAGGCTCTATTCACCATAAACCATAACAATTGTAGAGATATACTCAATATTACTATTTTTAAGGTTATTAACCCTCGATGATTATTTTAAAAAACATAAACCACTTTTAGAATATTGACATATATGAATTTCTTTGAAAACCCACACAATCTCTTCCATACCAAAACCTTTTTCATATTATACTAAAATTATGTATATACTCAAAGATAATCAGTTTTTTATGTTCCATAATATATGTTTTCTTAAATATTTTTCCAAATGTTCATATTAAAATTTCTATAATACCAGCTATAACAAACTAATCTCCATTAACTGAGATTCATGGTAATGATTATAACATCGGCATAGAAACAAAAGCTCAAATCCTAAAGTACTGATATGTTTTGTACTCTTGGAAAACAAGATAACTACATGATTCCCATTTTACATTTGTCAAAAATTATAAATCAGTATAATATAAATTATTTGATATCCTAGTACTCATTTAATTAATTCACTGTCATATAATAGATAAATGAAAAATAGTTGTGATCTCAATTTCTTCATAATGGTTATGTAAAATATAAGATATCATTTGTAAATAAGGTATAATCAATGATTAATTGTAAATAAAAAACAAATTCCATTTAAACAATAACTAGAGAACAAGATTTATACATGGATAAAATCAATGGAATAATCTCAGGGATAATAATAATTCTATTATCAATGAAGAAAGTTGTTAATATTGGACATCATGATAGTATATAGAATGATATCTATTGTTTCTTGACTATCCACCATGATATTTGAATTGATGTGTATGCATACCCCAACAAACCTATTTAATATGGACAATTATATTGTCTTAAAGGACCTATCAATTAAATAATGATAAAATATAATTCCAGTTACAACTTATCACTTCATTTCAAATACATTAAATATATATTTAATGGTAAAAATAATTCATGAATTATATGTCTTATCAGTAAATATATAAATTGATTAAATAATACAAAAAATAAATATTTCACTAGTTAGACAAAAAACATTTTGAGTGAAACACCATAAGTCTAAATATTATACAAATTAGTCTGTAATCATTTCCATGATATAAAATAAGATGGATATGATTGAGAAAATTAACGTATAATGACCAAAAGGAAGTGAATTTTTCATGAGAAATTTAAATACTATGGAATTTAATACGATTTAACAAATTAACATAGATTCATTGGAAAAACATGTTTTCAAATAAAATAACATTATTTATATATATAAGGTAGTTACTAAAATATTGTTTCATTTTGGTGTTTCATTTTATATCAAAAAATCTTGTAGTGGAAATCATTTATCAGAAAATGGTTTCGATGTCAGGAATTCCTATTATCGGAATATTCATAAAAAACTATTTTTAACATTACATAAATTATTTCCAAAATGACCCCAATAGAAAATAATATCAATTATAATTTCATACAGTTGAAAAATTCATTGGAAAAATAATTCTTCTTTAATGACTAATTTCTGTTATAGAATTTATTTTTTGAAAATTTTTTATAATATATAGATATGTATGAAATATATATACAAAAAGAGAGAAATAAATTCAATTTATTGTTTAAACATTTGTTTGAATTATTCAACTTATATAGAGGATGAAATTATATAAGAAGATATGAAATATCCTTAAATATAAATAGGATGAGAAAATTGATTGATTTTATTAATGATGTCGAAAAAACCTGAAATTTCAATGTAAATTGTATATATATATATATATATGAATTTTATGAGTCTGTAAAAATTGATTCCATGTGATTCTCAGGCCCGGTGTGCCCGGAATGAATTTCTGATATTTTTTTCTGGTATTTTCAGTAAATGTGTGAGCGGGTTTTTGTAACTTTGGAACCAGTGCTCATAATTGAAATCCTAGGGCACTGTTGAACTCATAGCGCCAGAATTATCTTAAGGAGACCATAACCTCGGTCATAGTGGGTCGAGAGTGCAAGATAATTTTTTGTTCATTTTGTGAAAGAATAAAATAAAATAAAAATGTCTATCATTTTTATTTCTGAAACCCCTCAACATGGGTAATGGTGGTGGGGACCACCCGAGCCTAAACCACCCATGTGGGTGTTAAAAGGAGGGGACCACCTGAACTAACCCCCATTTAGAATTAGAAGGCGAAGACAATCTGTGGCCCTTTAATTATAGAAAACCTCTCAACTCCTCTATCATTATTTATTCCAACACAAATTTATTTAATTGGTCCAATTAAATGAGCTAATTAATGGTGCCAACTTAGTACATTAATTATACCAACATTTTTGTGGAAACTTATTTTATTTTTATAAACCTAAAATTACATGTTGGCTATTCTACATTTTGGAGGAATTGGGAGAGGATATCTATTTGAGGATTATTCTCTCCAACGAAGAAAACGTTATCCAATGAAGAATGTTCTCCCCAATTAAGAACACTCTCACCAACAAGGAATGAATTCAATGAAAACAAACCGATGATCGAGGAAATGCTGATGTCACCAATGTCCGTCTATCCTCAACGACATTGTGTCCTTCCACGTGATCTCCGTCAACAAATCTCCGAGATAGGGTTTTTATTATGTGTGATTATGGACTCCCATGTTCATCCCTTCAAAACAAATAACACCGAGGAACTCTCTAACTAGTTGAAACGTAGATGATTTCTTTTTCTATGGGTTTGGTAATAATCATTGTCCGGGGTTGAAGAGTTTGATGTTCTTCATTCAAGGTTTTTGATGAGTTGGTTGTTACCGCTCTAACATGGAGGGTGCGGGCCAAACAAACATGATTTGACCAATCCCTTGTTCTTCATTATTGGTGTATTATTCATGATGGAAGAAGAAAACATCGTGACACAGCGGCGAACGGATGACATTCGGCCGAACTGGCCTTCGATAATGGTGCGGTGCACGACCAAACCATGCTGAAAGGACGTCAGGCTGTCCGTCCAGCAATGACGGACCACCACACTACGACCACATCTACTCTGCGGCCATAGCCCCTCCATGGCCCTCGCTTCTTCCACCGCCTCGCGTCCTCTTCAGACTCCACCACCCCGTGGCCTCCACTACCTTTGCCACCACACAGCCTCTGCCACCCCGTGGCCTTTGCCGCCCCACGACTTTCACCACCCCGTGACCTCCGTCGTCCCGTAGCCACTATGGCCCCTACGGCACCCGCAGCCTACGCGGCCCCCACAACCTATACACCGCCTCGCGGCATCCTCACCGCACTCTGGAAACCCAGGGCGGGCCGGGCCAGACCCAGTGGGCTGGGTCGACCCGATCCGGGTCAGGTCGACCCATGCCAGGTCGGGTCGGCCAACTGTTTGGACCAGACCCGTACCAACCTCGACCAGATAACACTCATTTGGCCTTAACTTTGGTTCCGAGCATCCGTTTAATAAACCGTCTATGGCGTCGAAAACCTAGAAGAGAGCCCGTTAATTTATTATACCTCACTTGAGATTTGGATAAATTTGGGGTAAATTCAGGATGGATTAAACATGAATCCAACCGGGCCCTCGTAACTGAAAGGATAATAACATACAAAACTTGCATCTGATTGATGAAACATCTATTGTGTTGAGACCCTTATTATGTGGAAGATCCTTGGGATACTTCCTAGTGAGACTTCATGACAGTTTGAGTATCGACTAGTGGCGTGGGGAGCGGACTCTCCCAGAGACGAGAAAGTTTAGTGCAGGAACCATGTTGCTAATTGTATCACGAGAATGTGATCCTTCATGGGTCTATAATTGAGGATCCCACATGGATCCGTGATAGGAATCCATGTGGGACTAATCTATGATCTTGTGTGGGTCTGTTGTACATGGATCTTATGTGGGCCAGACGAAGTACTGAAGATATTCAAGGATCCTTTGTGGGTTTGATGACATACTGATGATATATTGGATCCTGTGTGGGTGTGACAATGTACTGACAATGTAAAAGGATCATGTGTTGGTCTTATGATGTACTAAGATCCTCTTTGGGTCTGCTCATGATTTAAGACCCTTCGTGAGTCTTCTTCTTAACAGAGTAATATGAATTTGTAGTTACGTCTAATCATCTCAATTACTATACTTACGTTTTACCTGGTGTGAGATGAGTCCGTACCTGTGTGGAATTTACCTTTTTGGTGTTCCTTCCATTGTAGAACAGTTGAGATTTGGACTTTGGGGTTAGACCCTATGTTTCTTCATTATTGAGATGGGTTTACTTGATATCTTAGGTATATGTATGGACATTTATCTAAGTAGGGTTATCAGTTGTTTTTATACTTTTTGTTTTATCCTTTGAGGATTTTGAGAGACCTTGAGGGTCTCAGGGTCCCTACTGAGTGTCGTTATACTGACCCCTAGATAGGCAATGCCTGCACCTCATTGTGTTTGGTGTAGACGACGGACAATGCTGACTGAGGACGATAGTACCAGGACTAGAGGTAACTTAGAGGCGGACCATAGACAATGCGTACCACAGAGATGAACATTCAAGATATGTACCAACCCTTCAGGTAAGATCCTTCGCAGGTGATCACACGGGTTGTTCCAGTTTACTTGTACATTGTGTTTCCTGTAATTTATAGTTGAGCTTGTTTTTTGGACCCTTTTACTTACCCTACTCATTATGTTTACTATTATGTTTACTTGAGTTCATATCTTGTTGTGTGCTTGGTTTCATGTGTTTACAGATTATAATTTCAATGCATTCCCAGTTTTAGGGAATAGACCTTCGGTGCTAGTCGCCAGCCCCTAGCTTATGGAAGGCGGGATTTGGGTAGTCACAACATGGGTCCTTGGGGACGGGTCATGAAAAATTGGTGTTAGAGGAGTCGGTTATACTGTAGAACATAATAATCTGATCATTTAACAATAATAGTGTTATGTTTAGTGAGTGTGGTTATTAGTTTAGGAAATATTGTGTTGGTGTGATGGCCGACGTATCCATACACCATGACCCTAACTTCAAATTTTTGACTTAGTGCCTGAAAACATAATTGCATGTGTGTTTTGAAAATTTTCCTTCGTGAAATCTTTGAGTCATCACATGAGGTATAACTTATTGACCATGGACCACCTATTTCTTTTCAGGATGCCTCCACACAGACAACCAGCTAGGGTTTCGGATATAGTATGCACTAATATCCCACCGAGCGATGATGCCTCGATGAAGGACCCTCTTCTAGTAGAGGCACCAGTGGTATCATTACCCATTGGTCCACCAATTCCACCAGCCCCAACAGTAGATGGTGCATGCCGCTTGAGCGCATTTTATGAGTTCCAATTCTATAGGCCACCCCAGTTCAGGGGAGGGAAGGACCCACAGGTGGCTAGCAATTCCCTAGAGGCCATAATGATAGTCTTCCAACTGGTAGGGACACTAGTTGATCACATGGTGATCCATGCCACCAGTCTTCTACAGGCCGAGATAGAGGTATGACCGAGGAGGTTCGTAGAGAGTAGGAAGATGTGGTAGATGATCTGGCCATGCAACTGGAGGTGGGAGATGATTCAAGATATTACCACCACCACCACCTGGTGGTCCACCCTATCAACAGGGAGCATGAGGACATATGCGAGCTTAGATCCAGGTAGCTGAGGCCTATGATCATGGCACTCTGGAGATGATATGAGGTTCGACCTATGTCTACTCCACCTTAGCTGTAGATCTTATAAACAAAGGTACCATTAATTATTTTATTTCCATTAACCTTGTTTGAAGCTCAGATATTCAGACAAAGTCATTGGCTCGATCCTTACGGCTAGAGACTCCTACAAGTACTGATTCAACTATTACGCACTAGTGCTGATAGTATGAGATTACTCTAAGAGGTTAAAACATTGGCTAGGATATTTTAGTAGCGGCGTCGAGGCCTTACGACGTCATCTTGGGTATGGACTAGTTGTCTACATTCCATGCTCAGATTTACTATATTAGGTGAAAAGTATGGTGTGTCCGCACTGATAGGACCAAGTTTACCTTCACCGGTGAGAAGGGATGCTTTGCTTCATAGGACAGACTTATCTGGAGGAGAGTGCATCCAATCCCTCATCAGTTGGCTAGAATTACCCTCAGCGTAGTTCTTGTGGAGAGTTTGAGTTATCCTATATAGGTGGACCAGTACATGGATGTATTCCCTGATGATTTTATGGGTTTACCTCATCACATAGAGGTGGACTTTTACATTGAATTTTACCCCAAGACAACACCGATATCTACACCAGTGTATCGGATGGCTCATACGGAGCTTCGTGAGAGGACCTGTAGGGGAATATATTCATTCATCCCAGTGTTTCTCCATGGGCAACCCCGATTTTGTTCGCCAAGAAGGTGGATGGGAGTCTGAGGCTTGCTGTTGACTATCGGTGCCAGAACAAGGGGATCGTGAAGAACAAGTAACCACTCTCGAGGATTGACGACCTATCTAATCACCTGATGGGAGCATGATGGTTCTCGAAGATAGACCTCAGATCAAGCTATCACCAGCTCAGAGTACGAGACGACGATGTGCAGAAGACAGCTTTCAGATGTCTGTATGACCATTATGATTTCTTTATAATTCCATTCGGCATGACCAATGCTCCAGAAGTGTTCATGGGACTCATGAAAAGGATCCTTCAGCAATACCCTGATCACCTTGTAGTATTCTTCATCGACGACATTCTGATTTACACGACTACTGAGGAGGAGTATTCCTATCATTTGAAGATATTTTTGGAAATACTCCGAGAGCACAATCAATATGTAAATCTCTCGAAGTGCCAGTTCTGGAACCAGGAGGATAACTTTCTATGACATGCTATCTTGAAGGATGGAGTTATAGTTGATCCAGGGAAGATTGAGGCGATACTTGCTGGTCAGCCACCTAGGACTGTGACGATGGTACGAAGTATCTTGGGTTTGGCTGGATACTACTAGAGGATTCTTCCTGATTTCTCTAGAGTTGCAACACATTTATCATCATTGACAAAGAAGGGGAAACACTTTGTGTGGTCAGAGAAATTCCAGCGGAGTTTTTAGGAGCTGAGACAGCGACTGACTAGTGTCTCCATAATGAGGCTTCCAAAAGAGGGCGTAGAGTACGTAGTCTACTGCAACTTATCAGGGATCAGACTTAGATGTGTCCTGATACTGAAGCGAGCAGTGGTCGCATATGGTTCTCAATATCTAATACAGTACTAGAGAAATGATGCTACAAATGACCAGGAGTTAGCAGCAGTGGTATTCTACTTGAAGATGTTGTGACATTACCTGATGGGTGAGAGTTTTACAGTCCACTCAGATCACAAGAGTCTATGGTATATCTTCTCTAAGAAGAACCTAAACCTGATATAGAGACATTGAATTTAGTTCTTCTAGGACTATACCTTCGAGATAGTCTATACTCATGGGATGGGGAATGTTGTAGCAGATTCACTCAGCAAGAGATCCGATATACAACAGCTAGGTGAGCTGACGGAGCAGCTGGCTGCTATACAGATATCCTTTCCAGATCGAGATGGAAAATCTTTTCTTCAGTCTCATATAGTCACTCCCCACTTCTTCAATGAGTCAGGGATGCGAAACATGGGGAGACTGACTTTGAGAATGACATACTCAAATATCCCCAAGACAGGCACCTGATGGATTTTCTGAAGGTGGGGTGCACATCATCTTCTTCAGAGAATGTACAATTGTACCAGTGTTGCTTCAGGATTAAGTGTTGAAGGAATTACACACATCCATAATAGTGTTACATCCCTGATTGGTGAAGATTCACCAAGATCTCCGATGAAAACACTGGTGGCCGAGAATGAAGAAAGAAGTAGCAGACTTTTTCTTTTGATGCCTCACGTGTCATCAAGTGAAGGTGAAGAATCATGTACCAACAGGCTTTGTTCAACCTATTGAGGTCCCAGAGTGGAAATGGGATGGGTAATCCATTGACACTATAATAGGACTTACACATATATCTAGGGATAATGATTCTATCAGGGTGTTCATCGACCGACTCACCCAGTCATCCTCCTTCCTACCGATCAGAGAGCAGGGTTCAGTTGAGAGCTTGGGACACCTCTATGTTTAGGGGATTTTATTGGTACATTTAGTACTTTCGACAATTTTCAGTCATCATTATAAAAATTTTACTTCCCGGCAATGGAATGGGTTTCAAGAGGCTTTCAGGACACAACTTCGTTTGAGCACCACCTTCCATCCTCAGACGAATGGCCAGACTAAGCAGACCATTCAGACTCTCGAGGACATGCTATTTTATTGCATCATCTACTTCGGTCGCAGCTGGGAGGATCAATTTCCCTTAATGGAGTTTTCATACAACAACAGCTATCACTCCACCATTGGGATGGCGCCTTTTGAGTTGTTGTACCGGTGACCATGCAGATCACCATTGTGCTAGACTGACCCAGGGGAGTCAGCACTCGTGGGACCAGAAATGGAATGTTCTACCACTGAGAAGGTGCATATCAACCAAGAGCAGATGAGGACTGCACATAGTAGGTAAAAGTCTTATGCCGATAAGAGATGGAGACCTCTGGAGTTTGAGGATGGTGACCAAATCTTTCAACGCGTCTCACCCCGATAAGGTTTATGAGTATTTGGCTGGGTAGGAAAGTTATCTTCGAGGTTCATTGCACCCTTCAAGGTCCTCAGTAAATTTGTAGAGGTGGATTACCGACTAGAACCTCCCCCTCAGCTGCACCGGTTGCACGACTACTTCCATGTTTCCCAGCAGAGGAAATATGTGCATGATCCATCCCACGTCATCGACCACGACGAGCTAGACATCGATGATGGGGATAGGTTAATGGAGGTTCTAGTAAAGAATGAGAGTCGATATGAGTAGGTCCTTTATGGTCAGTAGATACCTCTAGTGGTCATTCACTGGTATCACGAGAACCTCTAAGAAAGCACATGGGAGTGGAAGGCTCAAATTCGTGCTCAGTATCCCCACTTCTTTTCCTAGTTATTTTTATTATATGGATTCTGGGGACACAAATCCCTATGGTGGGGAGAATGTAATGACCTAGAATTTCCATGTAATTATTTTATATATGGGAATTTTAAAAGTTCGTGAAAATTGAAGGTGCGTGATTCCAAGGATCGAGGGGCCTAGAAAGAATTTCAGAACTTTTTTTCAGGTATATTAAGTAAATGTGCGAGCGGGTTTTTGTTACTTTTGAAATGGTTCACGAAATTGAAATCTGAGGGCACTGTTGAAGTCGTGGTTCCAATATTCACATAAGAAGACCTTCACCTCGATCCCAGTGTGTCGAGAGTGAAAGATAATTTTTTGTGCATTTCGTGAACGAATAAAATAAAATAAAAATGTCTAACATTTTTATTTCTGAAACACCTCAACATGGGTTATGTTGGTGGGGACCACCCAATCTGAAACCTCCCATGAGGATGTTAAGAGGTGGGGACCACCTGAAATAACCCCCATTTTGAATAGAGAGGCGGGGACCACCTGAACCCCTTTAATGAGAGAAAAACTTTCAACTCCTCCAACATTATTTATGCCAACACAAATCCATTTAATTGGGCCAATTAAATGAGATAATTAATGGTGCCAATGGAGTACATTAATAATGCCATATTTTTTGTTCCTACATTATTTATTGTGATAAACATAAATTAACAAGTTGGCTATTTCACATTTTGGTGGAATTGGGAGACTATAACTAATGGATGATTATTATCTCAAATGAAGAACTCATTCTCCAAGTTCTTAACAAGTTGTCTATTTCACTTGTGTGATTATGGATTCCCAATTTCTTAAATTTAAAAGGAAGAATGCTGATCAACTCCTTAACTATTTGAACCGTGGATGGTTTCTCTTTCTTCAGGTTTGCGAATAATCATTGTAGGGGGTTGTAGAGTTTGACATTATTCATTAAAAGTTTTGTGGAGGCTCTTGCTGTTGCTCTAACGCAGAGTGTGCGGGCCAAAAAAACATGGCTCGACCCATCTGTTGTTCTTCAATATTGTTGTGTTTTTTGCAATGGAAGATGATGACTTTGTGCCCTGGTGCCGAACGGACATCGGTCGGCCGAACCGGCTGCCGGTGAAGGCGTGTTGCATGACCGCACCATGCAGAGAGAACGGCGGGCCATCCGGTAGGCCGCGAAGAACTGCTGCACCACAGCTACCCCACCACACTGTGACCCCCTGCACTCTGGGCCCCCTCTTTGGCCCTTGTGGCCTCCGCTGCCTCGCAGCCTCCGTGGCCTACGCCGCCCTTCACCCTCCGCCGCCCTGCGCCCTCTGCCGCTCTGCGCCCTCCGCTGCCTCGTGCCCAAAGCCGCCCCACACCCTCCGCTGGCCCGAGCCCTTGTGCCACCCCGCACCCTCATCTACCACCTGTCATCCTCCGCCCATCGCCCCCCGCTTCCCCACACCCTATGCATTCCCTCGCCCTCCGCCTCCCTACACTCTCTATCTCCAGGCGCCCTCCGCCACCTTGCGCCCTCCACCTACCCGCGCCCTCCTCCACCCAGCGGACTCCACCTCCCCACAATCTCCGCCATCCAGCAGCCTCTACGCAGTCCCACAGCCTCTGCGTTGCCACACGGAAGCCGAGGCCATGCCGCCCAGCCGGGTCGACCCGAATCGGGTCGGGTAGGTCCGACTGGGATGGACCAGACCCAGACGAACCTCGAACAGATAACAGTATTTTGGCCATAACATTGGCATCGAGCGTCCATTTGACGAACTCTCTGTGGAACCATAAACCTTGGAGTGAACCCGTCCATTTAGTATACCTCACTTGAGATTTAGATAAATTGGGTGTACGGTCGTGTTGGATCGAACATGAATACAAACGAGCCCTCAAAACTAAATGGCTAATAACTTACAGACTGTGTGTCCAATTAACGCACTGTCTATTGCGTTGAGACCCCTATTACATGGTTGACCATTGGTATACTTATTCATGGGACATCGTGACAGTTGGAGTATCGACTTGTATCTTGAAGGGAGGACTCTGCCAGAGATAAGCAAGCATAGTGTGAGAACTCTATAATTGGCAGTATCATGAGAAAGGGATCCTTCGTTGGTCTATAATTGAGGATCCCACATGGATCTACACAAGGAATCAATGTGGGACTACTATAAGATCCTATGTGTGTCTATTGTACTAGGATCATATCTGGGTATGATGACGTACTAATGATGTACTAGGATCCTGTGTGGGTATGACGACTTAATGATGATATACAAGGATCCTATATGTGTCTGACGATTTACTAGCAATGTAAAAGTATCCTCTGTGGGTCTGACGATGTATTGCCATCCTATGCGGGTCAGATGATGATTTAGGATCCTTCGTGTTTATTCCTTTTAATAGGGATATATTAATTAGTCATTACATCTAATCATCTATACTATTGTACTTATGTTATACCTGATGTGATCTGAGTCCGTACCTCTATGGTACTTACCATTGTTGTTTTCCTTACTTTATGGAACAGTTGAGATTTGGTATTTTGGGTTGGACCATATGTTTCCTCATTATTTAGATGGGTTTACTTGATAGCTTAGGTATATGTATGGAAATATACCTATGTAAGGATGCCATTTGTTTTCATGGTTTGTGGTTTATCCTTTTTTGATTTTGTGAGACCTTGAGGGTCTCGCGGTCCCTACTGAGTATCGTTATGCACACCCCTACATAGGCTATGCCCACACCTCATTGTCTTTGGTGCTAAGGACAGAATGTGCTGACTGTGGACGAGAGTACCAAGACAAGATGTAGCTTGGAGGTGGACCTTAGACGACACGTACTGTAGAGATGCATGTTCGAGAGATGTACATACCCATTAAGTAAGATCCTTGGCAGGTGATCACAGGAGATGTTCCAGTTTACATGTACATTCATTTTGTTTCACTTTTCAGTTAGGCTTGTATTCTGGCCCATTATACTTATTATAATCATTCTTTTTACTATTAAATTCACTTGAGTTCATATCTTGTTGTGTGCTTGGTTTTTTGTGTTTACAGGTTATAAAGGCAATGCCTTCCTAGTTTTAAGGAATACACCTTCAGTTCTAGTTACCAGCCCCTAGCCAATTGAAGGTGGGCTTGGGGTAGTCACGGCATAGGCCCCGATGGATGGGTCATGACAAATGTCTTATAATATTTTTGTATAACACATTTAAGGGAATACATAAACATATATGATTGTAAGATAAATCCTTATTTATATGGTATCATAAAAATTATAACACCGTAAATCAATAAAAATGAATTGAAACATTATTAATAATTAGTAAATAGATATCTATATTTTATATATAGATTTGGTAGTATATACACCACATAAAAAAATTGGTCCATAATATGAACTTTGTCTCAATGGATTAGAAATTGTGGGGAAATCTGTTACATCACCAATCAGTCTAGTTGAGAATGATTTAATAAAATTATAATAGATTAAACCATGATATTAGTTTTTTTAACTGATATATATATTGATAATATAGTATATTATGTTCTTATAACATCTTATCACATTTTTCATAACAAAATGTATTTGTTACCATTTTTTCTATTCTAAACAACTTCAAGCCCTCATGCTAATTTAGTAATCAAAATTATGGTTCTTATTCATATGTTATTGTTATATAATATCATTATTTTTATAAAATATTTAAATATAATATTTTCTCATTATGTATTATAATTTATTTATTAATGAAATTGTGACATGTAAAATGAGTCACATCTCTTTCAGTAGACGATTGGTCTTACAGATCCACAAATGACACTATCATTTCCAAAATGTTGTATAAGGTAAAGAAGTGGATGGTATATTAAATTTATTGAATAAATATTTTTAAATATGAATAAAATATATATTTTTTTCAATATTTAGTAATATCTATGTGAGTTTTTATGGAAAACATTATATTGGATTGTGAGGTTGTGCTTTTTCATGCACGTGAGTCATTGTTTTATTTTCAATTGGATGGAGAAGGATATTTGAAAATATTTATTCCATAAACACTAAAAAATATATTTATATGGTATATAATGTTTTTATTAAATAAGTATTATGAATAAATAATTTAAGGTGGTCAAAGGAGAAGTATAAAACGTAAGAGTTTGGTGAGTATAAATAGAATTGAATACAAAAAACCCTCTACTGAAATATTATTCAGTATCCTAGATTTAGTCTTTTTGGAAGACCAGTACCGCTAGAACATGTATGATAATTTTATAGATATTTTTTATTTTTTTAATGATATTTTTCTTTACAAGTTCAAAAAAGTAGGGGGACGATATTCCATTTTTATATTTAATGTTAATAGAAGACGTGGAATTTTTCAAAATTGTTTAGTAATTTAATGTAAAATTAGTTGGAATATAGATTAAAACATTCTCACATTCAAATGGAAATAAGGAATGGTATAAATAAAACCATCCTATTTGTATTTAATAAGTTGTTTCATAATCGAAACCCTTATCATTATTGATAAATCCCCCTAAACCCCTTTGGACCAATACTCTATTATTAATTTTTTCTATTTTTAAAATTCATTCTTAATAGAAATTTGTTCAAACATATTATGAAATATTTAATATTACTGTTAAAATTATTAAATCCACTTTCTATAATTCAATTCAATTATCTAGTATAATATAATAAAACAATTAACATGCAAAACGTGTCGATAATAAATTTTTCGAGAAATTAATTTTTCAACCATAAAATGATTTACATTAACTATATAGCTAATAATAATTATTATATTTATATAAATAAATATAGTTAATCTTATAATATATTATTTTAATTTAAAACAATAGTAAATAAATATTATTTCTATTAATTAAAATGGAAATACATTATTCCTACTATTAAAATTATTTTTAGAAAATATTGATTTTACCACCAAATAATCTTATCTATATTTATAATAAATTGATAGTCAATAAATTGTTAAATTATAATATTATAATAAAATACCATAAATAAATTGAGAAATTTTTATGTACTAATTTTTTTTGATGAAATTGTATTTGAAATGGATAATTTCAAAAAAATCCGTGTAGGCTTATTTTAACCTATTATGTTGAAATTTGATATTCATCCTACAAAACTAGTATTCATGTTCCTGTTAATATTTTCATTATCAATATATTAAATACATTTTGAAATATATTGTTCATATACTGTAATTGATAATCGATTGTCACATTAGTGATTGGGTGTGAGAGGGAGGGACAACATGTTCATTACAATAATTAATGGATGGAGGATCAGATGTGTATGACTGACCATTATAATGTTGGGGATATATATTTATTAAGAATTTTTTTGATGAACTAGGTAGAATTCAATTACTTATAAATATTTGTATCATATTTCATATGATTCCACAACAAATACAATTTATAATAATGATGTTCAAACTTTGATGGACTTTTTGTAATGGTTTGGGGATCGATATAACATGATGTTATTAGAGTGGGAGAAGAATTAGTGATGTTCCTATTACTGGGGTGAGAAAAATATAGCTGTCGATGGTGTATGATGATCTACTGATGGATTTACATTGAGTATTTAGTTCATGTTATTATTTTTAATTTATATTGTCTCCTTGCAACTCTAGGGAGTTTGACATCATGATCTGATATAAATTTGGTGTTTTGATAGGTGTTGATGAGGTTCTTAGATAATATTCACCCATAAGAGGCCCAACCAGTTTTTATTGATGTAATTGGTTGTGGTTAGTTGGAAATGACACACATATGTGTTAATGTATAATAGATATTATTTCTATAAAAGAATCCATCGGTTGATAAAACCATTGTCCAATATATTATATCATGTCAGGACTCCCATGTTTGAGGGCCCTATAAAGAACATTATGAAACTATTAGTGGAAAATGAATATATTGGGATAGATCATTGTTTTGGAGTTCTATATAGGGTTTTTAGTGACTATAATTAGTTGTATAATGAGTTTTTTTGAATATATTACCTTGTCTTTAGAGTTGCGCATTGGTTTGTTATTAAACATTTTAGAATGAAGTAAAGCATGATAGTCAGTATTTGATAATATAGAAGGGTTGAGTTAAATAGATGAATGAAAGATTTGTATTATCATGAATGATAAGTGTTATTGTGGGGGATATTTTAATGACTTCTATAAATTGGTATTCAAATTCAATGTAATTTTTAACTATTGGAATTATGGACCAAGAGAAACATTAAAATTTGAATTTTGGATATTAAAAAAATGAGTTAGAGAAATGAAAAGGGATTTTATGGATATATTTCTTCACATTATAAGTGTATTATGTTCTAGGATTATTTTCTAGTTCATGGTGTTTTGTTTTGAATAATTTTGGTGGCTTATTCTCTATTATGCATTTTGGTGTGAAAAGTATTGGGGAAACATTTTTGAAACATGAACTTGATGATGTATTCAGTTCAAAATATATAGTGAAAGGATAGATTTCATAGTTAAAATATGGTTTAGAGTGATTCATGTTGATCTCATAGAAAATCATGAGTCTTTCCTAGTCCTGGGGGTATAACGTCTGGTTATCAAAGATATAAAGAAAAACTATGAGAGACTGAAAATCTTATTAAAGATTTCATCTCCATGGTTGAGACACATTTTGGATAAATGTTATTAATATCCTTGTGAGGGTCCTAAACAAGGATATTAAAGGTGTAATAGTTGGTGGATGGTTTTTCCAAACCATGTAGGTTAATAAACTGACATTTAAAATTTCTTATTTTCACAGACAATTATTTTAAATACATCCCCATTTACTTCATCTATCTTGCATACGCACAAGATGAAATTCCTCCTCAATTTAGCATTTACCCTCAATCAATTTGGTTCGATTTAAAGAGACCATTTACCAATTTGAGTTATTTTGTTCATCAATTCCCTTTAATTTTTCTCTCCTAAAATTTTCTTTTGACTTTAGAAATCAATAGTTAGGTATTTGAGATGTTATTCCACCAGAGTATGGTGGATTCATACTTTTATTCTGGCTCATATTAGTGTCTTAGTTATATGATGTCCCAAAATTGTATCACTATGTTTTTTAATGTAATTCTAATAGAAGTATATTACTTGATAAATTTTTCTAGATTTTAATTCAAAATAAAATTATTATAGGAATTGGGAAATATTTTGTATTTTTATTCTTTTCATGACATATCATTGAATGTGCATCATAGACCACCTTAGTATAATTTGTCAATGTTTTTGGAAAATGAAGATAACTGGTGTGTTTTAGGAATTTTTAACGGATTTTGAAAATTTTAATTTAATTATTAACTCTAATAAATATATTTGAATACATAATTATTATTATTTATACATAATTATTTAATATAATAATAGGTTCTTGGAACTGTGGTGTTTAAATTATAGATTTCTTACTTAGACAAGATCACACAAGAGTGTTAAAGCAATATCTAATATGGATAACTATATATTAACTTATATAGTCCCTTCACATACCAGTTTTATGACATATATTATTATTCTATAAAATATGATGTTTGATACCACATATGAGTGGGATGAGAGATTTTTAACATAAATAAATTTCAATATAATAGTCAATTTACAAGAAATGGAAACACATTTAAGACAACGAGGAACCTTAGGAACTGACTTGATACATCAATTATCGATGGATGTGTACCTAAATGTAATTTATATCCTGATGATATATAGACCCTAATTGGTGAGAACTAAATGAACATAATTATTGTAACTAACCTAAATGTATTCTGTAGACACCATGAAGGGAAGATGTGTGATGAACTGTGAACGAATAGTTGAGATGGTTGTATGACTACCTTGGGATACCTTAGGTAATTACGATATTTGAGATGCAAATGGAGTGATTATTCATGTTTTATGGTTTGAGAACCTAGGTATGTGTTTTATATGTATTATTTTGTTTGGTTTGGTGCATGTTGACTTACATAGTGATGAACTTGGATATAAGATGAGAATTGTTCCATATCTAACAAGTTCTACTTGTATGGATTTTCTTGGTAGGTAAACAAGGTTGTGATGAGACAATCATTATTTTGATGGAATAAATTAACTCATAGAGATAGGTGAAGACATGAGAGATAGGAATGAGAAAAAGAAACCTAGGCGGGGATTCCATGGAATAATGAGTCCTAAGTGTATTCAGTAGGTTCCCAAAAGGTATATTGACTCCAAAAAGGATGAGTATGTGAAATGGCTTATGAGCATTCTGGGAAACAACATTGAACCTAAATTTATGAGAATACTAAATTGTCCATGATGAAAATTATATGTAATTCTATTGAGGGGATGACCATAGTTATTTGGTAGAATTAATTATTATACAATAACCCCATTGAGTTAATTTATAAGATACTACTAGTAATATTAACTACCAATTATGATTTATTGGGATACTTGTGATTTCCTTGATTTTTTCCATGGATCTACAAATTGTTCCTACTATTTTGCAATGCATTTTCCTGATACATAAATCCACTATGTTTTCAAATTAACAATTTTGATTTCATATTTATTGATAATTGAAATCGAAGAAGGCGATGAAGCCCTCTAAGGAGACCTAAGAGTCTATGATTTTAATACCTCAATAAATAATTTGGATTAATATGTTAATTTTTTTTCTATTCCCTAGAAACGATACAAGGGTTTTATTTTGATATCATTTGGATCTCCTTGTAATTAGAACTTATTATTTTGGAATTGTAGGTGAATGTAATTGGAAGCCTTCAAGATTGATTTGCATTACATTGGACATAATATTAGGATGTTTCAGTTGGAAATATTTCAATATATTTCGATAAATGTAGTTATATAATTATCTATTTTTATGATATAACATTTTAATGTTATATGAAAACCTCCGAGAAACCTCACCACAGTCTAAATAATTTTAGGGTTGATCCCATGTTTCATTTTAAAACCTATAGAATAATGGTTTTTATTTATATATTAGATCACATAATTTTATAAATATTTATTCTAATAAAATAAAATGTGACACCATGGATTTATAATTAATTAATGGGACCATGATGGTGGTGCTCTGTTTATTTTCAATTACATCCTGATAGAATGACCATAAAACATAGAAAAATAATATGTATTTATTTTTGAATGGTTCATGTAGTGTAGTTGTGTAGGTTTTCATAATCATTCTTGATAACTCATATGGGATTATTATAATAGATTTTATGATGCCTCTAAATGACACTATGGATTGATTTGGAATTATACATTAAATTTTTATCTTTTACATGTGATCATCATGATGGTTGATGAGTTATGTTTATTCCTAGAACGAGTGTCAATTTATATTAATATGTTGACCCACATTTCAATTTAATATTGATTTCCCAATTTATTACATCCCTATACTATGATCAATTTTCAAGGATTATTTTTTAGATTATTTTTATCAAGAACATTGAAATAATTGTAAAATATCTAAATTATACTACCCTAGACCTCCAATTATAGTATGGATACTATGGAATATAGAGAGAAAAACCAGATTTCAGTTTTAGTATGGTTTCTATTCTGTGTGAATCCTTTAAGGGACATAATATATGACCTAATGTAGAAGGGATTTATGTGTCTTAGAAAATCACCATGGATTTCTGCAATGTAAATTTTAAAGAAGGGAGAATATAGTATATTATTTTTCTAGAAAACTATAAGTTAAATCGTTTAAATTCTAATAAAAATTTAAATCACATAAGTATTGGTGAACAATCCAACTACATAATGGGATCTATCCGGTTTAAAAGATTTATAGATGGTTTGGATTTTGTTAGAAGAGGATGGGTGATGATGATACATAGAAGAGACACTTCATGTGTCAATATGGATACTTCTTGTTTTTTTATAATATAATGGTCATAAATTCCTTGACCATATTCTCATGTCACACGAACTATATTTTTTATGGGTTAGAGGATTGGGTTGAGGTTATGTTCATAAATTATATATTAATGTTCAGGATGTTAGAGGAGGAATATGTTGAGTACCTCAGGAGTCTTTTCTGAGTACTTTGACAATATAAACATTAGTTGAATATTTCAATATGTATGTTTGGGATGTGATTAATGAATTTCTCGGGGAATTTAATTTATTACCAAGGTATGGTATGGGATCCAACATATATTGAGTTTATTTTATTCATGTGCATCTTTCATGAATATTTTAGAGGTCAAAATATTCCTATGTCATGTAGTAGATTATTGGTTTCTCTTGTCTATCATTTCATAGTATATAACACCATTAAATCTTTTAAAAATATTATTTCTTCTAGATTAATAATTTTATAATATATTTTGAATATATTAATATGAGATCGGTCATTTCTCATAGTCTATATATTCTAATAGATGGAGTTATGATTGATGTGTTCTATGACACATACAATATAAGTTTGAGTTTAAAATTTATATAGTTGAGGTAAGTAATAGCATATTTTTCATCATTTTCAATAATATTTAGTGTAACAATGAATACCATTATCTCGATATTTTGGTTTTGTTTCTTATTAATGATTCAATACATTACTATATTGTTCAGTGCTTTATAATATCTATATATTAAAAACTCTAAATGTATGTTATATCACAATTGGATTTGAATTTGAAATAGTGGTAGTTGATTGACTATTATTATGAATATTAATTCAATAACTCTTACTCCCCAATTAATAGATATTTATTTGATGATTCACTAACTATGATGTTGTGGTGAATTATTATTCAGGAATCTTGAGATGTTTTGAGAAGTTTAGAGGATAATGTAGTGATTCATCTAGGTGTATAAGTGTCTATTTGTAGAGGATTCCTATTATAAATGATAGTGGTCTGTTACACATTTCATTAATTTGAGGCATATTATTTGGGAGTGTACCATCCTATGATATTTTAAAAAAATATGTTCTATCATGTATATGACACACAACATTGATCCTTATTATTTAAATGTGGACACTATAACATGTCTGTTAAATTGGGGGATATTTATTTTATTTACTATATTTGGTAATATTTTAAAAATACCGAAAAAATGGAAAAATGATTAATTTTAGGGAAATAAGTATTTAGTGTTCAATAATGTTATTTTATTCAATAGGAACACATTTTCAGAAAAGAAAATTCTTTTCTTGAAAAATTATTATTATTAATTTATAGAACATATATAATTTTTATATTAGAAAAATAGTATGATTATTATCATCATTAAAAAATTAAATATGTGTGAAACAATAATATATTATGAAAATGTAAATTTTCTAGTAAATAGTGGATAAAAATGATATTTATTTTAAACAATATTTTCTTAAATGAGGGCTCCATAAAATTTTGGTGAATTATTTTAAAATCAGTTTCAAAAAATTATATATTTTTTATTGTGCATAATGTTATCAATATTTTAATATTTGAAGTTCTAAATTTTTATATATTTGCCTTTTTTTAGTTATTATTAATTATAACAGAAGTAATATTTATCACCTTGATAATGGGTAAATCATGTTAATATAGTATACAAATAAATGATAAGGCCAAAAATTTCTCAGACTAATTCTTATTTGATGACGTTAATTAAACAATAAAAAAACTATTATATTTATTCAGTTTTTTAATGGACTCATTTCTATTAAAACCACTTCTATATTATTTAAATCCAATGATATACCAAAAAGTCATTGTCTTTGTTATTAATATATATTTTTTTCCATATATAGGAAAAAATATATGAATGAAAATATATTTATATTTGTAGTAAAAGGAAATTATTTTCATGCTCAACATTTTTCACTATTTTTAGAAATTATATAATTACCTTAAATATTTTTATAATGCATGTTCATTATTTAATTAAAAAAAGTGAAAAATAAGATAGATGAATTTAAAAATATTAAATATAATATAATTTCAATGATATAAGGTGTCTTAAATTATTTCTAGATCAATGTGACATATTAATGATGTGTAAATGTACTGAATTTGATATTCAACATTATAGTCATGTATATGATGAAAAATTAAATGAGAAGTTTTAAAATTGACATTAAAGAAAAATTATCAAAATATTATTTTATTAAATAATATAAAAATTATCAAAAAAATGGAAGTGAAAAAATATTTTATGATATGGTCTAAAATGGCATCCCTTATCAATTTATTTGGAAGTAGATAACACATTTGTAAAATTGTAAGCATTCAAGAGTGAAAAATACATTACCAATGCTAATATTAAAATAAGATAACCAAGGTGTAAATAAAAATGATAAGTATTAAAATGATATTAAATAATTTTTAATTTTAGTTTTATAATTACATATAAACCCAAAAGGCATTAAATTTTATACATGACCATTTGGAAGTGTTTTGATATAAAATAGTCTTCTTATAATTTAAATTTTCAAAATGTGCAAAGAGTTTTTCTCACCACGGTTATAAATGTGAACCTCTTCCATCCCTTAATTACCCCACAATGAATATAATAGATTTACCAAAACCTACCTATTAAGTTTCTAAACATCCTTATCCAAAATATAGAGGTATTTTCATACTTGAATACCAAACCTTGGATAACCAAGAGGAGATCCAACAGAGTTGTTCTAAAGGATATGTTATCGGTCTATCATATCCATTTATTATTAATTCAAAATTTACCAGATATAAACCAATAATATTTATAAATAAATTTTAATTAATTTATCCTATATATGATTATATATTATCTTCATTATGAATCAAGAATTATCCACCACCATTCCCATCAAATGGGAATGGGATGTATCACCCTTTTATACAAACGACATATCATCTCAACATAGCATTAGAATTAATTTTTCATTAACTTATTTAATGGATGAGAATATGGATTCGTATAATTTTTATATAATATATATTTTACATATCTATACTAATGTATTGATAATATCATTTTTAATTTTAACCGTCAAAACTTTTGGGGAAAAATAACATTTCGTTTATATATGTGTGTACTACCGCATCTACTAAGAGATGTGATTTATTTATCATTTAAATTTGAAATTAATGGAAAGAGTTATAAAATTTATAAATATATATGATTTATTATAATTTTTTTAATATTCTGTAAATTTTAATAATTATCTGTATTTTTAATATCTTTGGAAATGTGAAAACTACATTCATTCATAAGTATGGCCTTTCGTCTATAGGAATGGTGTAATCTATTTTTTATCTCTAACTTCTCCATATTACAATAATAACATATATAATTAATATATATCAAATTAATATCACTATTAAAATTTGTTATATTATAGAACCATGATAAATGTATAAGAACCAAAAATACCTAACCAAATCATACATGAAAAGCAATGAAGTTATTACCCAAAACAACGATTTTAGCAAAAATAAATTTCATAACTTTCTGATATAATATTATACCTTAATAAGGTATGTAAGGACATTTTTTTAATTTACATGATATATACTTATAAAAAACATTATTTATTATATTGGAGGTTTTTCCACATACAATGAATGTTTTTCCGGGGGTACGGTTTTCCCGTATCACTTTTACTTATATTAGACATATTCCATATTCAAGACATAATTTAATTGGGTGTTATATGTACTTCCTCTTAATGAATTTCATCAAGAATATATATTATTTATATTATATAATTTTTCATTTTTCATTTAATTAATTAAATGGGAATAGAATTTCGTTGAAATCCAAGTGATAAAGGATTAATTCAAAATATCATCAATATTAAATATTAATTATCTGTAAGTCTCTATTGGGTAATATTTATCTTCTATATATGTATAATATAATAATATATTATTATTTTTATATAAATATACTATGGTTTTAAAATTTCATATTTCTCATGTGTTATATTTGAAATTACAGGTTGAAAAGAAACATCATGTTGTTTTCTGATCATTGTATTTTTTTGACTTTTCCAAAAAAATCAAATGAACGTTTCCATCATATATAGAATGAACCTATTTCCCTCCATCATGAATTATATATTCATTGAAGCTTCCTTTAAAATTTTAAAATTATATTCTAAATAAGAATATCTTCCATAATTTATTAACATATTTTATTAACGTGATTCTTAGATTAATAAATATATTTCCCTCAGAAAGTATTTCATAAATATCGTAAAAGTACTTTTATCTATGTCAACATTATTTTTTGAATTTTATTTTAATAATTTTATCAATTAATAATGTTAGTAATATTTCATTATATTATTTATGATTTGATTGATAGGGGAATGAATTGATATACCATATGAATATTTCATCCAATATGAATGGTTATTGATTTTAATTAAGGTGTGCTGATTATGTTACATTTTTTATTTACATGATAAATTCATTAAAACCAGTAAGTAATGTGTGGGGAAAACTATATACCATCAATGCATCATTATATATCATGTGAAAATGAATATGATATTTTCTATGACGCCTTATCCATTTATTCATATGTCATGGAATAAGGCCTTGAACAAATTTTTATATGCCTTGGTCGCAGCCTTGACAGTATGTTTTAGATATCCATAATTAAGTGTTCTATAATTAAGAAATTAGTTATTTATATCCATGTCACTATTTTTTTATATACTTGTATAATTTTCAACATCATGTGATTATTATATTGAATAATTTGAATATAATTTATTATTTTGAAAGTATTAATGAATTTTTTATCTTCCACTATATGCATATTGTTACTATGCATCTCATATGACCCCTTCATAATGATTCATTTCCCTAAGATGAAAAATAAGTATATTATTATTGATATGATGGGATATTTTAAAATAAATAGTACTCCCCTTAAATAATATAATGTGTTTTATTTTATTTATTCATGTGTTAAATTAAATTCACATATGTTTCTTATTTTCTATGACAACTAAACAATTGAACACATTGGTATATGATAGATTATATCAAGATCCAATGTAATAAATTAACCACCAGTTTAGGGATACTAGGATCGAGGTTTATATAGTTCATATTAAATAATTTGTAGTATAATACTTTTACACTATATTTAGGAATACATAGAACAAATAATATTACCATATGATTGACTTTGGGGGAATCAATAAATATAAGAAAACACTTTATAGATTTCGTATCGACCATGGAAAACATAGGTTAAACATAATGAATCAATGTCCGAGGTTGATAGTGTCATGATTTATACATCCTATAAATTATTTTTATTAATAATTTGATATCCCAATATTAATATTGTTATTTTATACTTAATTTTTTTGTTTCAATCAATTTGTGGAGCCTAGAGGATTCATGTTAAAATTTACCATAATCAAGTGTTTGGTGAATATGGGGAAACCAATTTGATAATTACAGAATATAATGATATTGGGACTATTAATATTCTTCTATCAATATATATCATTAAAAAATATACTTCATTGAGATTCCTAATGCATTCAATAAGTCAAATATTTAGTATTATGAATTTTCATGATGAAATAACCATGGAACTAAGAATATCCAATTTAATTTTATCATGATTTATTGAATAATGAACATGAAGAATACATCAAATGGATGTGAAAAATATATCTATGTGTTTATAAATGGAATAGAGTAAAAAATTGGGAAGGATCTCAATGTATTATATGTGAGGTACTTGGAAATTATCTAATTCTATTCCATAAACCTAATGTTACTACCTTGAGAAAAGAAGGACTTATTCTTTATTTATTTTTTATTTTAAAAAATTGATGTGAGTTTCTTAAAGAGGAGTTTATATATATAGTATTTTAGTTAAATTAATAATGAAACATCTTAGGATTAATCCTTAATAGGTTTTCTTTATTAATATTATAGTGTAAGAACATGGTACTTAACACAGGTATGGATCCTTTAATTTTCTTTCAAATAATTAATTTGTACATACTAGGGATGTCTATGGGGATATAAAACGTTTCAGGGGGTGTCTGGTGAATTTTAGAAGTCTGGGACACATCTTTTCGGGAAAATAGGCTTGGCGCATAGATTAGAGTAAATCTTGCAAGAATACCACGTGATTTGGTAAACCGCACAGATTGGGTTTTTCTGGATAGAGCCACCCCACATGGTTGGTGCACAACTATGTAGCCAAACCATGCGTGTTCCCCATCTACATAGGTTATTGTGTATGGTTTGTAAAATTTTGTGGGTAAACCGTGCACATTCTAATTTTTTAAAAAATATACAAAATTGACCTTAATGATATATTAATCCACCTCCATATTCCCTAATCTAAGAATACGTGGGATTAACCAATTTTTCTCTCAAATTGTTACCTTTTTAAGTTCTTATCTTGGAATCAAGAGATCAACTTCATCCTGTAACCGATTGAGCTATTGTTTCGCATGTTGGATGTGAAATGATAAGTTCTTGAGTTTTATATATATGTTATCTTTATATTTTTCTCTCGACTAAGATATAGGGTAATTAGAATTCTCTGCTTTTTCGGAGATGTATTATGATATAATAAAAATTATGGGCCAATATAGAAGTAGATTGATCATATAACACAATGGTGGGTGGTCAATAAGTCATCTCTAAAGTTCATTGATTTTGCAATTGTCGTTTTGGGCCACCAATTACATCCAGTGCCATTTATGGAATTTATATTGCATGATTATAATTATTACAACTGTATGGTTATAATCTTCCCATATATGTGACTAATTTTCTTTGGCTAATACTACAACGACATCCCTTCTATGTCGATGGTTATTCCATAATTGTTTTTTTTGTGTTTTGACACGTTTTTGTCACCATTTAGGCATTCCATGTCTTGACCACACTATGAGTATTCATATATATATTAGTTGTCTTGATATATTTTGTGAATTGCTTAATGGAATGTACCATGAATTCATTCCAATTGTCCCACATAAGGTTGGTGCATTAAATTTATATTTAAATGTGACTGATTAATTGGTTGTATATCCATATCACTTCTTACAAATTAATGGATGGTAGATGAATGATCCTAAAATAATGGAATATTCACTAAATGTAATAACTGAATAGCTGCTTGTTACATGTCCTTATCCCACTATAGAAAGGAAATTCTTTATCCAAACTACATATAAAAAGGTTGCATGCTACTTGACCTTATCACACTAATGAAGGTAATGTTCTAAGCCGAATGAAATATTAAAAACATCATAATAAAATAAGAATGTTTTGAATCGATCTAATCTAGGATTCTAATCAAATAATTCCATGAGCACTTTGGAACCCCATTTTGATTCAATTATGTAGATTTCATTGGTTGATAACCACCAAGATCACGATCCTTGCAAATTCATGGGTTCTCTGTATGATATCATAGGATCCGTCATGTATTACTACAAGATACTTGGGATATGCTTGTTGGATCCATTCAATATCATAATAGGATGTCTTTTATACAATACATGGATCTGGCATTGAAAATTAGGTTCCATGGATTAATCCCATCGTCCGTTGTTATTGTTTACCCCCATTTTACCTGGGTTGATCTATCAGGACTCAATAGGTGCCTCATTGTGGAATTACTGAGATTAAAATCTATAGATAACACTCCTACATCATTGAAGGTTATAATTATTACTGTGTTTGTGACCACTTTTGTGTACGTCGCCTTAGTTATTAAGTTGTGAATTCACTATTAAATACCATTGATCAGGGGTTCCTTGTTAAAACATGTATCCTTCACTATTTATACTATCATGAGTTTATGTTAGTGTTCCCTCTACCTCACATGACCTATCAAAATATAGTGGTAAATTCTTAATTAATTAATTTGTAATAGGACAAGACACCATCTGATTTATGATGCTTGTAGTTGGGTATATAGTTACATTGTATTGCTATACTTTATATATACATTCTTTCACACTATTATATTTTGAATACACATGCTGGATGTTATAGACAACATTGGTGGTTTCCCACTGAGTATTATCTCACACCCACTCTAGGCACTGTTTGTTAATTGAGGAAGATTTCATTGTTGCGGGAGTTTATGAAGGGAATCATATTGATTTAAACACTTGATTGCTTGCTATTTTTTATGGATCTTGATATTAGAGGACTATGTTGGAACTTGAGATGGTTGGGATAGTCTTTGATTTCCTTTTTTACATTGCAAAAAATATTATTCTTGTTTTATGTAACCATGTTTTCCATATTTCTAGTATATAGAATATCATCATAAATTGATAAATATTATTACCATGGTTTTAGTTATTATTACAATATTCTATATATTTCATTGTGATTTTTTTTACATATAGTTTTACTTATATTAATGTATGTTTACTCTCACCCATTGATATACATTTAGTAATGAGTTCATAGTCTCCCCGAGGACACACCCTAATCCCTTACTGATACTCAGTTGCCTCTAAAATTTCAAGAGATGTTCTTGAGGCCATGTAGCCCACAGGGCTAGGGCCACCGATTTAGTGGAATCCATGTCTGGGACACCAAAAAGTGGTACACAAGGGTTTATTTTCCTATTTTACTATTTGGAGACAGTATATTGGACATTAGGAATTCTTTTTACAAGATTTTAAGTCATGTTAGGGCACTATGAACACATGTTACAGGTAAAAAACAATGTTTCCTATAATGTAATAATTTTTCTGCTTTTGCCTATTATAGTTCATATTATTTCACCATTAGTTGATGAACATGTTGTGTGGTATGGTTTATTACTTCTATTTTCAAGGATTTTATTTCATTGTTAGCTTGGGTGATGGAGGAAATGATCCATAATTACATGCCTCATTATTGTCCACTAAAATTCACATGTCATTCATATTTCCATGCTATATATGTTCATTTCACATATTTGCATTTCTTGAAATGCATGAGATTACTGAGTGATGTTTTGACAGATAGCTTATTCTTGTATTACACTTGGCTTCCGTTAAGATATTTAAGGTCTCAATTCACGACTTTTATGGGACCTCATTGGTCGGGTTGAATAATTTAACTAATTGATCCTTTATGTTATAAGTAAATGGGGGTCGTTTCTTGTGTTATGATCATTGGATATTATTCAACTGAAATGAATAAACTTTATAAAGTGAATCATGAAAGATAAAATGATTTTTATTTCACATCCTTATCCCTCTGTATGATGTTTATTAAAGATAAAGGGTGAACAATGTAATTTTATTTAAAATGAAATGAAACTAATATGTTATAACTTATCGATACCTATATTTCTAAGTTGGTAGTTTGTGAAGTATGCCTTGGGTAGTGAGTTTTATTATGTTCAAATTAGGATACTGATTCTATATCATTGCTACTAATCTTGTTCAGTGGTGTGTGCTAGGAAATTGTAGACCAATTCTATCACGATGTCCCTATATCATACAATAGGAAGGTGGTGACGACCAAGCTCAAGACATGGTTGGCCCTAAGCAACCAATATTTCCTCTAGAAATGGAATTTGAGGCCTTGCCTTCTCTACTAGATTTGGGCATCACTTCCCATGTTCTTTATAGTTTCCTTCATTTTATTCAGTCCATGCGTTGTGCTCCGCGACTTTCATCCACGAAGGAAGATCTGAACCGTGAGTTCTACCAGTTGCATCCTGCATGTTTCTCAAGGGATGGTTGTCCATAAGCCGAAAAGTATTATCCAAAGGCAACCCTATATATCATTGAGCATCTGAAGATGCCTATAGGGTGAAGGGAAAATATTTCCCCATAAATTATTCAGGATTCGTCCATGAATTGGTGGGATGTGATTATCCCACCTGGTAGTCATCAAGTCATGTATTGTGTCGATGAATAGACTAAATTATATGATATGTTCATTCCTCTAATGATGAGTGTTGAATGACCTAGAGAGATCATTCATCTATAGTAGGGTTCTAGGTTAATCATGGAGTATTAACCACATTTCATGTAACTGTTGTTCATTTCACGATTTCAAGCCATTGATGACCTTTCATGTACAATTAATTTTGGGGATGGGATCCAGTACAACACCCGTATTCATATCTATGTGATTCTCCAACCTAAATTTTTGGAGATAGTAAATATTTCTCTTATGAAAGATTTAATCCTTAGGGATGTAAATAGTAAAAATTTTAAGGGATCATTGTCGCATCAAGCATGTTATTCATCGGTTGGTAAGAAAAATTCTCTAAAGATTTCTCATCAGGGTGGTGACAACCAGAGTTTGCATTTTGACATCTCTAAAGTGCGTCTTTAGTGTGGATGATATGGGTATTCAATGACTTAGTCTAATAGATACCCAACGGAGTTTCAGGCATGTAGTTTTATGGGAGATCTTCATCATTTCTATAAGACATTTCCACCACCTTCGAGTGGAAATGGATAAGTTCCAGCTCGACCTCCAGGTGTAAGTTCATTTATGTTGTGTTAGGTGGGATGTTTGAATAGAACTAGCAGGTTTAGTCAAGGATAAGGTCATGGTCAAGGTTGTTATACACCTAATCCCATACAACGCCTTCACAATATTTTTTATTCTGTTAGTCCATCCATTGTATAGGGTTGGGGATCATGTCAGTTCAATGATATAAAACCAATATCCGAGGAGCAGGCTATGAGACTATCCACGTTATGAGGAACTCTTCTAGTGGCCTCTACTATAGTATCTAATTTATTTGATAATGTTTCTTCAAACTCTTTTATCTATGTATCTATTGTGGTGAGTCTAGGACTATAGATATAATATGTCTATGGTGTAATGACCTAAGATATTATGTTAGTTGTAAGAAAAAATGGAATACACCGGTGTAAGGATTTTACACTTGAGGTAGGAAGTTCGCCTTTTTTATTTATCCTATTTTTAATTAAATGAGAGGATTTTTTTCATTCTCATGACGTATTGGTTGTTTCACATTCATGTTTTTGTATGCTTATATCTATGTGGGATATCATTTTAATTAAATAATGGTAGATTTTATCTACACAGGGCTGAGTGGGATGCATAGACTAGTCGAGAAGGAATAGAACATTATGGGATAGGTGTAGAAACCACCTGGATTGTAAATATCCTCATTGAGGGTTCAGTTTTATGTCAACCTGATTATCCTCTAGTAGTGGATCATTTCAGGGATGTCATTCTCAGTGATTTTTCAGGATTACCTATAAGGAGAGGGAGGTATATTTTTGAATGAAACTTATTATTTAATTAGCTCTAGTGTCCCTTCCAATTTATATGAATGTACCTACAGAGCTTCAAGAAATGAAGCAGAAGTTATAGGATTTATAGGCCAATGGTTTTACATGGCCCAGTAAATCTTCTTGGGGTTTTCCCATGATTTTCACCCCAAAGGAGGATGGAACCTTGAATCTATGCATGAATTAAAGATGGTTGAACAGTCTTTTGGTTAGGAACTTGTATCCACTTCCATGAATAGATGATCTCTTTGACCATTTCTGGGGAGGATAGGCTTTCTCTTTGATCAACCATAGATTGGGTAATCATGCTTTGAAATTCAAACAATCAGATATACATTGTACCTCTTTTGTAGAAGTAATGGTCATTATGAGTGCCTTGTTATGTCATTCGGTCTTACGAACACACTAGCCATTTTATTGGGTTTGATGAATAGTGGTTATCACCCTTATTTGGAAATCTTTGTCATCGTCTTTGTGGGTAACATCTTGGTGTATTATCTCACTCATAACAACCATCTAAAACATCTTGAGATCATTCTTGGTTCACTGAGGGAGCATCACCATTATATAAAATCTTGTTAAATTCCACTTTTGGATTGACGAATTCCCCTTCTTGGGTCATATTATATCAGAATCAAGAATATTTGTTGACCCTAAGAAAGATATAATTGTAGTTTCTTGGGAGATTCCCAATAACATGTTTGATATATAGAGCTTATTATTTCTGGATGGATATTGAATTCTTTTCATAAAAGAAATCTCATGTCTTGCTTCACCTCTTACTAGTATTATGAAAAAGGATGTCAAGTTCATATAGTCAATAGAGTGCGAGAAATCCTTTCAGGATATGAATGGACAGATTGTATCATCACCTACTCTATTTCATCATGAGCTAGGTATTTTTTATACCATATTCTGTGATGCATCCAACATTGAACTAGTAGAATTCCTGATGCAAGATGACAGAGTCGTTGCATATGCATATCAGAAGATGGAGCCTCGTGAGAGAAATTACCCAACTTAAGACGTGGAGGTAGTAGTTGTTGTCCATGACCTACGTATAGGCAGACATTATCTTTTGGGTGAGGGCTTTGTGTTGTACAATGACCACAATAGAATAAAATATATCTTTTCTCAGCATGAATAGAACCTTACATAGAAAAGTAAGGTCAAATATATACAATCATTTAATTTTGATCTTACATAGGAACCTAGGAAGGGAAATGTGGTTGTCGATGCACTGAGTCGGAAAACTCAAGTACATGACAAATGTGAATCGAATGATGAATGGATGTTAATATCCCTCTTTTATGAGATACATCTAGTGATTCATGACACTCATGAGTAGTCTTATCTATCATCTGTTACTGTTAGCACATCCCTCATAGAGAAGGTGATGAGTAGACATTTTTAATAAACTGAAGGCTTGTTACTCCATGAGAGTGTATCTTGAGATAACCGACCTACAAAATGTTCTATGGGTATAGATGACTTCGTCCATCAATGTGAACATGTATGGGTGCCTACATATGTAATGGAGGAGTTGAAGAAAGAGTCCCACGACACTCAGTGGGAAATTCATCCATGCATCTTGAAGATGTATTGAGATATGCACCACTATTATTAGCATCCAATAATGATATGTCAAATATTAAGCTTTATCACTAGGTGTTCCGCCTATTAATACGTGAAGGCAAATCACTCGAGACCGATAGGATTGCAACAACAACTTCCTGTCCAAAAATGGAAATGGTATGATCTTGTTATGGATAACATAGTCGACATACCTACTCCTATGAGGGGTAGCGATGCTATCTACGTAGTCATTGACCAACTAAAAAATCAACCCAAATAATTTCTTTTCTAGAGAGCTTCAAAGTTGATGAGCTGGGAAGAATGCATGTCTTTGAGAGTATAGGACTACATGATGTTCCCCATAAAATCATTTTAGATAGGGAATACCATTTCATTTCACCATTCTATAAGGGAATGTAGATGTCTATGGGAAAAAATATTTTCTATGAATATCCATTAACCCTAAAATGAAGGGTAATTTTAACTGAAAATATAGGTAATTGAGGATATACTATGAGCATTTGTATTTGATTGTGGTGGTTCTTTTAAGAGGAATATCCCTATCAGTGAGTTTTTCAACAATAATATATTTCTGCAGACAATTCAAATGAATCTTTTTGATGCCTTATATGGAAGGAAATGTCCTTAAACCTTGTTCTAGATAGAGGCAGGTGAGGCCTCTCTAATACATCCATGTCTCATTCAAGGGACATCAGAGAAAGTTCAGAAGATCAGAAAGCATATGAATACTCCTCAGTCTAGATAAAAATAATATGCCAATCATTGTCGATAACCTATTGAGATCATGGTAAAGGATAATATTTTTTTCATGTATCATTGGGGATAGGGCATATATGGTTATAAAGAAAGGGTATGTTTTCACCTCATTTTGTGTGTCCTTTTGAAATTCGATAAAGAGATGTTCTGGTATCCTATTGTTTCCTACTACCACCGATGTACAATTATAGGAATGAAGTATATAATTTTTCACAACTTCATCAATATAAAACCGAACCATATGAATCCATTGATCAAGTGGATTTGGATGGAATGTTTGACGACTATCTTGTATGCATTATGTACTGGATTATGAATTATATCTATGGTTGGTATGTCCCACTAGTTTTGGTTGCTATGGTATCACGACTGAGTACATGATTAGGATTGGGAGATGGAAGCTGACGTATGTTCCCAATGGCCAGAGCTGTTCTCAAACAATGTTTCTCCAACATCGGAACGCGAACTTGGGGATGAGTTCTTTTAAGGGGGGATGATTGTAAGAACCTAGTTTTTCACTCATGAATGTAACATATAATTTTTTGTCAAATATTTTTATGGGACATAATATGGATGAATATGGTGTTAGAAAAGGTATCAGGGGTGTCCTTGGCATGTTTGTTGGCCAGAACCTTTTTTTAGAAAAACAGGCTTGGGTAATGGTTTAGAGGAAACTATGCAAGAATGTTGCATGGTTTGGAAAACTGTGTGGATTGTGTTTTTCTTGAGAGTTCCACCTCATAAGATTAGCACTTGAACATGTTTCCTATCCCTGATACTTAACCATGTGAGCTCCCCTTATAACTAAGTATATGTTCACAGTTTTCACATGGTTTGTCAAAATGTGCAGAAAAACAATTAACAATCTATTTTTTGGGTAAATTTACAATATATCCCTTAATGGTCTATTAAGTCACCAAAATATTCCATAATCTAATATTATGTGTGATTAACCAATTTCTCTCACAAAGTGGGACTTCATGAAGATCATACATTGGAATCAAGAGATCTCTTTCATCATTCCAAACTTCAAGCTTCTATTTATCACATTAGAAGTGTAACAGTAAGTACTCGAGTCCTCTTTAGACATTCTCTTTCTCTTTTTTTCATGACCAAGATATCATGGTATGGTATTTTTCTTCTTTAATTCTCATATCAACTCCGATTTGAGCCAAATCAAGGCCAAATACAGGAAGAGAAAGATCACATAACCTTATGGTGGGTGGTCTGTAACTCATCCATAAATATTGTTGATTTTGGAATTGTTGTGTTGGGCCCATTGATTTCATTGGCTGTCATTTATGGAATTTATATTTCGTGTTTATAAGAATTAGGTCTATATTTTTATTATATTTCAATACATTTTATTAATTATTTTTAGTTATAAAAAAACCTCCATACAATGTCGATGTTTATGTCGTAATTGTTTCTTGGTGTTTTAGCACGTTTGTGCCACCATTCGGTTATGAAATTTCATGAACACTCTAAGGGTAATAATTTATATATTAATTGGATTGATTTATATTGTGAATTTCATAATTTCAAGTACCATGTATTCATAAAACCCGACACACATATGGCATGTGCTTCAAATTGATAATTTAATTTAAATGATTACTTGATTTCATATTCATAGCCCCCCTTACCACATTAATGGAATGTAGTGGAATGAACCTTAAAAAATGGAATATTCCATAAATGGATTAAATTAATGGTTTCATGTTACTTAGATTTTTCACTCCAATGAATGGTAAGTCTTGAACCAAATTACATGATAAAATGGTTTCTTGCTACATGAGATTATCATAGTAATGAAAGGTATGTCTTCAAAAAATGAAATATTACATGACTTGACAATGACATATGAATGGCCTTACTTAATATTTCCTTGGATTCTAATCAGGGAATTCCATGAGAACTCAGGAACCCCATTTCCATTCAATAATATTTCATGTATATATTGATACCCACCTATATCTTGATCCTTTCCTGTTCTTGGATTCACTGTATGATACTGTAGAATCCATCATATAGTAATACAGGATTATAGAGATAAACTACTTGGATCCCTTCAATATCATTACCAGATGGCATTGATATACTCCTTGGATCCATCATTGAGATATAGGATCCATGGATAAATCCCATCAAGCACAGTCATTTCGTAGCCCCGTTTTACCTTGTTCGATCACCTTGGACTTGGTAGGTTCCTCATTGTCGAATTCCTTAGATTATTCTCCTTTTATTAAACTATAAACCCATACTAGGATTCAATAATTGAGTTAGGTACCCTCGAGTTCTATATTGGCTTGGTTATCACCTTTTCAATTCACTATTAAATATCATTTATCATGGTTTCCTTATTGAATCATGGAACCGTCAAAATTTATTCCTTCATGATGTTATGTCTGGGTATGCTCTGCCTCACCTGACCTATCAACATAAATTAGTAAAGTTTTAATTAATGAATTGGTAGTAGATAGAAACACTATCCCAGGGATAAAGCATGTACTTGGGTGTTTTGTTACATTGTATTGATATAATTTATATATGCATGCCTACAAACTATTACATTTCCATTACATAATAATGATGTTATAGAAACTATTGCTGGTGTCCCACTAAGATTAATCTCACAGCCTCTTCAGGTGCCATTTGGTACCTAGGGAATATTACAAGGTTTCGGGTTTTGACAAAGGGAAGATTCTAGATTCAAACACATGACATTTTTCTTTTTAGTATAGATCATGATAGTAAAGGACGAGTTGGATCTCGTGATTTTTGGGATAGTCTTTTATTTTTTTGATAAATTTTGGAACATGTTATTCCTATTTTTGGTATCCATTTTTTCCAAATTTCTAGTACATGAAATTCTATCATCCATTGTTAAATATCATTATAGTTTATTAAATTATTATTATTGTTTTCCCTATTTTCTATTGTGCCCTTTTTTTCAAATATTTATTCCTTTATTTACCTATGTTTACACTCTCATGTTTCGCTACACTTTGGTAATGACAGCATAGTCCACCCACAAACACACTATAGGAACTCACTACTATTCGGTGGCCTCTGGAATTCGGGGAGATGACCTTGATGCTAGGGATCCCACTGGACATAGGGCACCCATCAAGTCGAATCCAGATCTGGGACATCGCATAAATATATACTAAAGGGTATTGAAAACAAAGAAAATTAATTTAGCGATAAGGTATTTCCAAGAAAAAATATTTATGGACCAATAATCCTTCATATGTGTTTCATTTTTTGTTAAAAATATAGTGTATTGTGATGATAAGTATAAGGTATATTATAATATTATAGGCAAATATTCCCTCTTAATTTATAATGTTATATGAGATAAACATGATTACCAATATTTTGGGAGATATTTCATTGAATACAATACATTTTTACTATAAATATTTTTCAAAAAAATTATATGTAGAAAAATATTTTATATTTTTTGGACCTTGGATTCTATTTATTTACAACTATTAAGGTCAATTTTACTTTTAGGATAAGTTATGTATGGATTAATTGATAAAATAGTTATTAATTTTCAGAATATATAATATAGATAACATTAGTGGTTAATACAGTTTATTTTTATAGAAATTTTTTTTTAGAATATGATCATTTTAAAAATATCATTACCATATATTTGTGGCATCATTCCACATCCAGAAAGGATATTGAGAATGAACCCACAACTGAAGGAAAACAAGGGTCCATCAGGAATCATTGTAATATGTGACTCCATGGTTCGTACAAATTGGTTTTTAATTAATTTATTTGAATGATAAATTGTAACATGATTTTTTATAGAATAATATAAGTTCAATTACTCTTGATTTTTTTGGATTTTTAATTGATTGCTGACATTCTGGGAGACACTTAATTGGTTTAATTTTTTTGTAACCATTTGGTTCAATATTAAATAATTTTTTGGATGATTAATATTTTGTGTTTCTATGTGAAATATGAGTGGTATGAAATATACATCGACATTAGAATGATTCATTAGTATTTAGGTTATTGGTTTTATATATTATATATTGAATAATGATAAATTTTATTGTGATTCAGTGCATTAATATATTTGATACTGGTATTCATATGTTTTTTATATTGAGTTATGAAATAATTTATTTTTTCTAAGGATAAATTATTTATTATAATTTTGGGTTTCGAATAGGGTAAATAATTTTTTGGAGGAGTGTTAATGTATACTATATATGTAATTGATTTTTTTGAAATTTTAATTTCATTTTTTGAAGATAATTTATTATATATCATATTTGATACATTTTTTAAAAATATTTGGTTAATATTTAGAGGCTAAAAGAATGTATTATGGATATTATTCTTCATTAAATGTTCTACAGGAATAATAACATTGCATTTAAAATATAGATATCCTTCCACAAGTGAGGAGGTAGAGATGAATCAAAGAACAACTAATGGATTAGATTACTCATGTGACCACAAAATAAATAAATTTAGTTTCTTTCCTAGATAGCATTATCTAGATAGTAAAATAATTCATCATCATTATGAAATGGAACATGATATAAAAAATTAATCAGGTTAATTTTTTATAACAAAATCAATTTTTGTTTATATAATAACATATTTACTATTTAATTATGGATAACATTCTAATGTCTATGTTTTATATCACACTCTATTAATCATTGTACATTCATTTTATCTTCCATATCAATATTTTCACTTCCTACTAATGATTACATATTTTGAAACCTATTTTTCTAGTGACCATCATATATACCATTTCTTATTTTTAAGTAGATGTTTTATTAATTATTATTTATGATGTTTGTTTTCCATAATTTAATATTCAAACGCCAAACCATTTATTAAATAAAATATGTTCTAATTATGAGAAAAAAAATTGTTTAGGGGTGGAATGAGCATACTGATGTTTTAAATAAACACTAAGTTTGATAGAATAAATGGCATGGAACCATAATCCTAAACAATCCAAAAATATTATTATTTTAATATAGCGTTAATAAACTGACATTTAAAATTTCTTATTTTCACAGACAATTATTTTAAATACATCCCCATTTACTTCATCTCTCTTGCATACGCACAAGATGAAAGTCCTCCTCAATTTCCCATTTACCCCTTATCGATATGGTTGGATTTGAAGAGACCATTCACCAATTTGAGTTATTTTGTTCATCAATTCCCTTTAATTTTTCTCTCCTAAAATTTTCTTTTGACTCTAGAAATCAATAGTTAGGTATTTGAGATGTTATTCCACCAAAGTATGGTAGATTCATACTTTTATTCTGGCTCATTTGAGTGTCTTAGTTATAGGATGTCCCAAAATTGTATCAGTATGTTTTTTAATGTCATTCTAATAAAAGTATATTACCTGCTACATTTTTCGAGCTTTTAATTCAAAATTAAATTATTATAGGAATTGGAAAATATTTTATAATTTGATTCTTTTCATGACATATCATTGAAAGTGCGTCATAGACCACCTTAGTATAGTTTTTCAATGTTTTTGGAAAATGAAGATAACTGGTGTGTTTTAGGAATTTTTAACTGATTTTGAAAATTTTAATATAATTATTAACTCTAATAAATATATTTGAATAAATAATTATTAGTATTTATACATAATTATTTAATATAACAACATGTTCTTGGAACTGTGGTGTTTAAATGATAGATTTCATACTTAGACAAGTTCACACAAGAGTGTTCAAGTAATATCTAATATGGATAACTATATTTTAACTTAAGTAGTCCCTTCACCTACCAATTTTATGACATATATTATTATTCTATAAAATATGAGGTTTGATACCACATATGAGTGGGATGATAGATTTTTAACATAAATAAATTTCATTATAATAGTGAATTTACAAGAAATGGAAACACATTTAAGACCACGAGGAACCATGGGAACTAACTTGATACATCAATTATCGATGGATGTGTACCTGAATATAATTTATATCCTGATGATATATCGACCCCAATTGGTGAGAACTAAATGAACATAATTATTGTAACTAACCAAAATGTATTCTGTAGACACCATGAAGGGAAGATGTGTGACGAACTATGAATGAATAGTCGAGATGGTTGTATAACTACCTTGGGATACCTTAGGGAATTACGATATTTGAGATTCAAATGGAGTGATTATTCCATTTTTTTGGTTTGAGAACCTAGGTATGTGTTTTATAGGTATTATTTTTTTGGTTTGGTGCATGTTGACTTACATAGTGATTAACTTGGATATGTGATGATAATTATTCCATATCTAACAAGTTCTACTTGTATATATTTTCTTAGTAGGTAAACAAGGTTGTGATGAGACAATAATTATTTTGATGGAATAAATTAAATCATAGAGATGGGTGAAGACATGAGAGATAGGAATGAGAAATAGAATCCTAGGTGGGGATTCCATGTAATAATGAGTCCTAAGGGTATTCAGTAGGATCCCAAAAGGTATATTGACTCCAAAAAGGATGAGTATGTGAAATGGCTTATGAGCATTCTGGGAAATAACATTGAACCTAAATTTATGAGGATACTAAATTGTCCATTATGACCATTATATGTAATTATATAGAGGGTATGACCATAGTTATTTGGTAGAATTAATTATTATACAGTAACCCCATTGAGTTAACTTATAAGATACTACTAGTAAGATTGACTACCAATTCTGATTTATTGGGATACCTCTGATTTCCAGGATTTTTTCCAAGGATCTAGAAATTGTTCCTACTATTTTGTGATGCCTTTTCCTGATACATAAATCCACTATGTTTTCAAATTATCAATTTTGATTTCATATTTCTTGAAAATTGAAATCAAATAAGGTGATGAAGCCCTCAAAGGAGACCTAAGAGTCTATGTTTGGAATACCTTAAAAAATAATTTGGAATAATATGTGAATTTTTTTTCTATTCCCTAGAAACGATCCAAGGGATTTATTTTGATATCCTTTGGATCTCCTTGTAATTAGAACTTATTATTATGTTATTGTAAGTTAATGTAATTGGAAGCCTGCAAGATTGATTTAGATTACATTGGAAATAATATTAGGATGTTTAAGTTGGAAATATTTTCGTATATTTCTATAAATGTAGTTATATAATTATCTATGTTTATGATATAACATTTCAATGTTATATGAAAACCTCCGAGAAACCTCACCACAAACTAAATAATTTTAGGGTTGATCACATGTGTCATTTTAAAACCTACAAAATGATGGTTTTCATTTATATATTATTTTACATAATATTATAAATATTTATTCTAATAAAATAAAATATGACACCATGGATTTATAATTAATTAATGGGACCATGATGGTGGTGCTCAATTTATTTTGAATTACATCCTGATAGAATGACCATAAAACATAGAAACATAATATGTATTTATTTTTGAATGGTTCACGTAGTGTAGTTGTGTAGGTTTTCATAATCATTCTTGATAGCTCATTTGGGATTATTAAAATGGATTTTATGATGCCTGTAAATGACACTATGGATTGATTTGGAATTATACATTCAATTTTTATCTTTTACATGTGATCATCACGATGGTTGATGAGTTATGTGTATTCTTAGAAGGAGTGTGAATTTATATTAATATGTGGACCTACATTTCAATTTGATATTGATTTACCAATTTATTACATCCCTATACTATGATCAATTTTCAACGATTATTTTTTAGATTATTTTTATCGATAACATTGAAATAATTTAAAAATATCTAAATTATACTACCCTAGACCTCCAATTATAAATGGATACTGTGGAATATAGAGAGAAAAAACCAATGTCAGTTTTAGTATGGTTTCTATTCTATGTGAATCCTTTAAGGGACATAATATATGACCTGGTGTAGAAGGGATTTATGAGTCTTAGAATATCACCATGGATTTCTACAATGTAAATTTCAAAGAAGGGAGAATATAGTATATTATTTTTCTAGAAAACTATAAGTTCAGTTGTTTAAATTCTAATAATAATTTCAATCACATCAGTATTGGTGAACAATCCAACTACATAAAGGGATATATCCTATTTAAAAGAATTATAGATGGTTTGGATTTTGTTAGAAGAGGATGGGTGATGATGATACATAGAAGAGACACTTCATGTGTCAATATGGGTACTTCCTGTTTTTTTTTAATATAAGGTTCATAAATTCCTTGACCATATTCTCATGTCACATGAACTATATTTTTTATGGGTTAGAGGATTGGGTTGAGGTTATGTTCATAAATTATATATTAATGTTCAGGATGTTAGAGGATGAATATGTTGAGTACCTCGGGAGTATTTTATGAGTACTTTGACAATATAAACATTAGTTGAATATTTAAATATGTATGTTTGGGATGTGATTACTGAATTTCTCAAGGAATTTAATTTATTACCAAGGTATGGTATGAGATCCAACATATATTGAGTTTATTTTTTTCATTTACATCTTGCATGAATATTTTAGAGGTAAATATATTCCTATGTCATGTAGTAGATTATTGGTTTCTCTTGTCTATCATTTCATAGTATATAACACCATTGAATCTTTTAAAAAAATTATTTCTTCTACATTAATAATTTTTTAATATATTTTGAATATATTAATATGAGATTGGTCATTTCTCATAGTCTATATATTCTAATAGATGGAGTGATGATTGATGTGTTCTATGACACATACTATATTAGTTTGAATTTAAAATTTATATAGTTGAAGTAAGTAATATCATGTTTTTCAACATTTTCAATACACTTTAGTGTAACAATGAATACCATTATCTCGATATTTTGGTTTTGTTTTTTATTAATGATTCAATACATTAATATATTGTTCAATGCTTTATAATCACTATATATTAAAAACTCTAAATGTATGTTCTCTGACAATTGGATTTGATTTTGAAATAGTGGTAGTTGATTGACAATTATTATGAATATTAAATCAATAACTCTTACTCCCCAATTAATATATATTTCTTTGACGATTCACTATCTATGATGTAGTGATTCTTCTAGGTGTATAGGTGTCTAGTTGTGGAGGTTTCCTATTATAAATGATAGTGGCCTATTACACATTTCATTAATTTGAGGCATATTATTTGGTAGCGTACCATCCTATGATATTTAAAAAAAAATAAGTTCTATCATGTATATGACACACAACCATGATCCTTATTATTTAAATTTGGACACTATAACATGTCTATTAAATTGGGGGATATTAATTTTATTTACTATATTTGGTAAGATTTTAAAAATACCGACAAAATGGAGAAAATGATTGATTTTAGGGAAATGAGTATTCAGTGTTCAATAATGTTATTTTATTCATTAGGAACACATTTTCAGAAAAGAAAATTCGTTTCTTGAAAAATTATTATTATTAATTTATAGAACATATATAAATTTTATGTTAGAAAAATAATATGATTATTATCATCATTAAAAAATTAAATTTGTCTGAAACAATAATATTATTATGAAAATGTATATTTTATAGTAAATAGTGGAAAAATATCATTTTTATTTTAAACTACATTTTCTTAAATGAGGGCACCATAAAATTTTGGTGAATTATTTTAGAATCAGTTTCAAAAAATTATATATATTTTATTGTGCATAATGATATCAATATTTTAATATTTGAATTTCCAAATTTTTATATATTTTCCTTTTTTAGTTAATATTAATTAAAACGCAAGTAAAATTTATCACCATGATAATGTGTAAATCATGTTAATATATTACAAAAATAAATGATAAGGCCATAAATTTTCAAACTTATTCTTATTTTATGATCTTAATTAAACAATAACAAACCTATTATATATGTTCAGTTTTTTAATGGACACATTTCTACTAAAACCACTTCTATATTATTTAAATCCAATGATATACCAAAATGTCATTGTCTTTATTATTAATATTTATTATGATTCCATATATAGGAAAAAATATATGAATGAAAATATATTTATATTTTTAGTCAAAGGAAATTATTTTCATGATCAATTTTTTTTACTATATTTATAAATTATATAATTGCCTTAAATATTTTTATAATGCAAGTTCATTATTTATTTAAAAAAGTGAAAAATAAAATAGATGAATTTAAAAATATTAAATGTGATATAATTTCAATGATATAAGGTGTCTTAAATTATTTCTAGATCAATGTGACATATTAATGATGTGTAAATGTACTGAATTTGATATTCAACATTATAGACATGTATATGATGAAAAATTAAATGAGTAGTTTTAAAATTGACATTAAATAAAAATTATCAAAATATTATTTTATTAAATAATATAAAAATTATCAAAAAAAATGGAAGTGAAAAATAGTTTATGATATGGCCAAAAATGATATCCCTTATAAATTTATTTGGAAGTAGATAACACATTTTTAAAATTTTAACCATTCAAGAGTGAAAAATACATTACCAATGTTAATGTTAAAATAAGACAACCAAGGTGTTAATAAAAATGATAAGTATTAAAATGATATTAAATAATTTTTAATTTTAATTTTATAATTATATATAAACCCAAAAGGAATTTAATTTTATAAATGACCATTTGGAAGGGTTTTTATATAAAATAGTCTTCTTATAATTTAAATTTTCAAGACGTTATAAAAGTTCTTCTCACCACGGTTATAAATGTTAACCTCTTCCATCCCTTAATTACCCCACAATGAATATAATAGATTTACCAAAACCTACCCATTTAGTTTCTAAACACCCTTATCCAAATTATAGAGATATTTTCATACTTGAATACCAAACCTTGGATAACCAAGAGGAGATCCAACAGAGTTGTTCTAAAGGATATGTTATCAGTCTATCATATCCATTTATTATTAATTCACAATTTACCAGATATAAACCTATAATATTTATCAATCAATTTTAATTAATTTATCCTATATATGATTATATATTATCATCATTATGAATCAAGAATTATCCACCACAATTCCCATCAAATGGGAATGGAATGTATCACCCTTTTATACATACGACATATCATCTCAACATAACATTACAATTAGTTTTTCATTAACATATTTAATGGATGAGAATATTGATTCATGTAATATTTATATAATATATATTTTACATATATATACTAATGTATTGATAATATCATTTTTAATTTTTACCGTCAAAACTATTGGGGAAAAATAACATTTCCTTTATATATGTGTGTACTACCGCATCTACTAAGAGATGTGATTCATTTTTCATTTAAATTTGAAATTAATGGAAAGAGTTATAAAATTTATAAATATATATGATTTATAAGACTTTTTTTAATATTCTGTATATTTTAATAATTATCTATATTTTTTATATCTTTGGAAATGTGAAAACTACATTCATGCTTACGTATTGGCTTTCGTCTATTGGAATGGTGTAATTTATTTTTTATCTCTATCTCCTCCATATTATAATAATAACAAATATAATTAATATATATGAAATTAATATCACTATTAAAATTTTTTATATTATAGAACCATGTTAAATGTATAAAATCCTAAGATACCTAACCAAATCATACATGAAAAGCAATGAAGTTATTACCCAAAACAATGATTTTAACAAAAACAAATTTCATAACTTTCTGATAAAATATTATACCTTAATAAGGTATGTAATGGCATTTTTGTTTATTTACATGATATATATTTATAAAAAACATTATTTATTATATTGGAGGTTTTTTCACATACAATGAATGTTTTTCAGGGGGTATGGTTTTCTCGTATCACTTTTACTTATATTAGACATATTCCATATTCAAAACATAATTTAATTGGCTGTTATATGTACATACTCTTAATGAATTTCATCATGAATATATATTATTTATATTATATAATTTTTCATTTTTTATTTAATTAATTAAAGGGGAATACAATTTCGTTGAAATCCAAGTGATAAAGGATTAATTCAAAATATCATCAATAATAAAAATTAATTAACTTTTTTTTAAATATCTTTAATTAATTTAAATTTCATATTTACAGATAGTTATTTTTTTTTGTTTTTCATTTAGTTAGAAATTTATTTAATCTTAATAGTTATACACTTAGTTAATAATTATGTTACCTTTATTTTTTTTAATTTGATAAATAATTTAGTTAGTTTTTAGTTACAGTTAATTAATTAACATTTAATAATTTATTTATTTTGACTTGTTTTAATTAATTAATATTGTATTTTATTATTATTTTCTTTAAATTAATTTTTACTGGCTACATCTCATTTTGATCTATCAGTGAGTTGACGGACAGATGTCGTGTCACACTGATCTTTTGTCACACCAAATTAATTTATTTTATCAGCGAGTCGTGACTCGCCAATTACTTTGAAACACTGTTAGTCTTTCATGATGCACCAATGTTGTGATGAACCGATCCTTTTCATCGGTCGGCTTCGGTATCTCATTTTTAACTATCGGTGTCTTGTTTTTTCAGTGACTCAATTTATTAAAATTATCAGTCTCTCTTTTTTCAACAATCAGTGAGTAATGAATCATCGATGAAAAATATATAATGGTTTCATGCAATCACCGATGCTTGTTATTATTTTTAACTTATAGTGTATCATTTTTAATATAACTTTTGGTCTCTCCCATATCCACTATTACTGATGCACAAATCGGTTTCACCATTTATCCTCTTCTTTAGCCCATTTCCTGACCACTCACTAATCTATTTCCTTTATCGGTGTCAAACACTCAATGATAGTTCATTTCTTCAGCCTTATCACACAATTATTGTTCTCAATTATCGATTTCTCTCTGCACACTGAATCTGGATTTTTGCTACTGACACACCATTTCCAGTATCGGTTTCACCTCACACCCATACCTCATCTCCACTCTCAACCTTCCTCTCCTTTGGCACCACTACGTAACCATCTTCCCCAGCCTTCACCTCTTCATCACCCCTGACCACTTATAGCAATCTTGTTTTTACCACCGCAACTTCACTGCGCTTCACTTCCTTTTCTCCCATAATGTTTTTGTTCTTGGATATTTATGACATCATGCAGTTCATCAATAAACAGCTATTTTCGAGGAAGTTTTAACTCTAATTACATAAGAGATATTTTCAGTACTTAGAAATCCCAAATTAGAAAAATTAAGAATCAATTTTATAGCTTTAGCACACATAGATTGCATCATGACAACCATATTTGAATTCTCCCTTTCCAAAGACTGATTTGTTGCTCATCCTCTTTGTACTGCAGATTGAGTTAAGCTGCACTGAGGGAGTCTCAAAGGAGGTGGATCCAAGGTCCGTGTAAGATGTTGCGGGTAATGGGAACTCACGATTACTGAAGCTTCTGAGACGGTTTGGAGCCGAGAAGGAGGATCGCCACACCACGGTGAAAACCCAATGCCACTGAGATTTGGAGTCGTGATGCATCTGTGTGGTCTGCTGATGTCTCCTATGGAGGAGGATATGAACCGGTGACCGAGCTGCTACGACTTTTAGTGGAAGAGGGCACCATCCCCATTTTGCGGCAATGAAGATGCCACTCCACCAAGGTTCTGCTAGAATTAGGGTGGATGAATTTGAAAATAAATAAATAAAACTAAAACTAATTTAAAAATTAATTAATAATAAAAGTTAATAATAAATTAATATACTGTATATAGTATAAATATATAATTAATAATAATAATTAAATAAACTATAAAATATTCTAACTAATTTGAAAATACTTAAAACTTAATTATTAATTCTAATTACTAAATTAATATAAACTAATTAATAAATTAATCGAACAATTTAATTTATTAAAAAGTAATAATATAAATGATAATACAATTATTAATTAAAATATTTAATACTATCTTAATTGTTAAATTTTTAATTATTTATTTTCTTATGATGTTGAACTTTAATAACATAGTTAAAAATGAAAAAATTAATAACACAGTAATTATATATATTTACTTAATTTAGTTAATAGATTTTTAATAATCTTATGTTTTACCATAGTATTATTAAGTGTTTATTTTTTTAAATCATATTAATGTAAATAATAATAATAATTAATTAACCTTATATAATGAAAGAGAACTGTCGTGGGCGCCATCAAATGATTAATGTGATTTTGGGGTACTTAGGTGCAGCAGAGTGGCTAACCAAGGTCGTCTCTCAAAGGAGGAAGTAGATTTAGAACAAATTTTTAAAGGTATTCTAAAAATAAAATAAAAGAGAATAAAAACACTACTTTAAAGGATGGGGGATGGTTATAGTTTATGAATGTAGAAGAAGTTTTCTGGATGAAGATTGTATTTTGAAATATATTTTGATTAAAAAGACACTACAAGAAAATGTATTTTTAGAAAATATTTTAAAAGGCATAATCGATCTAACTCTACCTATTCACTCTATTATTAATCATTATCATTTAAATTAACATTCACTTAATTATTATCCCTTAATTTGTCAAATCCCTAACCCTACGAGAATTAACTTTACCACAACTATGAAATTAATTAAACTCTAAACTAGCTTCGGAACTTGCTATCGTAGGACCCTCCTTTGATTGATGTTCTAAGGCTAGCTTATGGTCAGTGGTAAATTAAGGATCATCACCACTCAAAAAATGAATATTAATTGAGTTTAGGGATTGTATATGAACTCTACAACATGATCATGTGTGATCTTGTATTACCGATAAAGATCGCGCTCTCACAATTCACACAAATCCTGACCTCCAGCGTTTTGTGTTCATTGTTCAATTGCTCACATAGTTTCTTATAATTTAAAAAATCAATTAATGGATAATTTTTAGTGAATTACAGTAGATCATTGATTCAAAATAAATGAATGATGAAGGTGAGAGGTAGATCGATTACTAAAAATAACTACTCCTCCATGGATGGTGTAGTCATCGTAGAAGCGAATTGCCTTTGCAACTGTTTAGAATGGGTATAACCCAATCACGCTTCTACTGTTGAGTTCCAGACCAAATAGGAAGATTAATGAAGAATAAAAATGATCAAAACAGAGGTAAAATGAAGAAATTAAAGAGGAACTGAGAAGTTTATTGAAAGAGAAAAAACATTACAACAAAGATGAGGAAGAGAAGAGAAATTTAGAGGAGATCCTAGCTTGAAAGCTTCCCTCGTCCAATGGTGAATTGAAATGAAAAAAACAAATCAAATCTTCTCCCAATCCTCTAAGGCACTTCCCAACCCCTCCAAATGAGAAAAACACTAATTTATTGAGTGTAGGGGAGGCTAGGTTTAAAGAGGATTCAAGTGTGAATGGGAAATCTCGGCCAAATATTTTAATACAAATTTCACCTCCCATTTGACATCCAAAACGCGTGAACCAGCTCTCCTTCTATAAGGATGATTTGTGAAAAAATGAATCCCTGATCTCCTCTAAATATTTAGTCCTAATCCAAGAACGGATTAAGAAGTTATGGCCCAAATACAAAACCTATGTCCATTCTGGAGACTCCAGCCCAACTTTGACTTCATGACCCATTTTCAACAACCTAATTCACTCTTTAGCTCAAGTATCCTGAATACACGTTGTAGAAAATTAAGTTAGGAACACTGTTAAAAAATTTCAAATTCATATAATAAATATAAAATTATTTATCTTCGAAATACTACAGTGCACTATAAAGGGTAAAACTGGAATTTTCACTAAATTCTCAAATGAATGATCAAATACGAAATATTTTATAAATAAATATATATATCACAATGTGAGGAAATTATATCATTTATTTTTAATTAAATATTCAACAAAATAGTGTTGTATCAACTCCACCACACTTACCCTTTTGCACTCTTGTGCAAAACCTCATGTCTAGTAAACATCAATATCAAATCAAAACCAATTTTAAAACACATATCCTTGAGATCAAACAATTACACACCAAGAAACAAAATATATCATGGCTAATAAAAAACCTTATTTCAAGTTCTCCATTTATATTATTCAATATATTTCCACTTCATCTATCCTCCCATGCACAAAACACTTACCTCGCTTGAATTTTCTCTTATCACACAAATATCAATTTTTTTGGCAATGTCTTTCTCATCCGAACTCATACAAGGGTGACCATAGGCTTGATAAATTTCTAAAACGCCACCCAATGTGATTCAAGGAAATATGTTTATCATTTGGACTTTTTAGGGTTGTTATATGGCTTTCGGTTGGTAGCATTTAGATGTGAAAAATTATGAGGCTGAATGAGGAGTGTTTGACTCTTTTTGAAGCAATTGCATTAATCCAATTTTCACTTAAATATGCTCTTATCCTCAATCCCCATAGTATCAATTCAGCTCCATCATCATAAAAATTCATGAAAAGTTTACACCATTCATCATTTTAGCATAAAAAAGTTCAATCTTCTAAAACATGATTTTCTTGAAAACTCCAGATAGGCACATCTTTCCACCTCAATTAGAAGCTCCAGAAAAGGCACAACTTCACTTGTCATGAAAGCTCCAGAAAGGGCAAATATTTCAATATAACGACTTTCTTAAGCAGCAGACACATCTCTTCAGAATTTAATTTTCCACCCAAAGTATGACATAATGTGATAACACAACACAATATAGATTCCCCCACACTTAAGCTCAACTAGATTATGAAATTTCACTTCATGAGTTGGTTGGATAAGGAAAATTGGATTATAATGTTAATAACCTAAGAGGCTGTGCATTAATTATAAGGGCCAAAAGGATTAAATATTCATGGTGGGCTATTATAAAAAATTATTCTTTGAAATAGGGGCTTTAATACCAAACAAATGCCTCAATCATTTAAACATAAGTACCTCAAACCCTCATGTTTTGACAAAAATAAATCAAATTCTGGTTAAATCTAGCATGGGTTGGTTCTCTCAGAAAGTGAGGTGAACGTAATGAATATGAAAATAATGTTTAAGAAGCCTCACAAGAGAGTGATTTCAAATATAATGACAGTGAGATGTGGCATGGGATTCAAAATGCAGTGTACTTTTCATTTAATTACTAAATATTTGAACTTGAAACAATGTCATTTCATCATTCATTTAAGCTCAGTTTCATAAGATAAATTGTTTCACTCATTGATTTTCATTTCAAAATTGTGATGGGAATCATTTCAGCTCAAAAATTTCAATTACACAAATAAAATTGAAAAATAAACACACAAAATTTGAAAAACACACATTTTTTTTGTTTTTTTAAACAGGAAAACAATTGATATTACTAAACTAAAAGGTTCCCTCCCCCACACTTAAAATATTGCCTTGTCCTAAATATGAACCCATGAGATGATATATGCACATGAAATGCAGAGTTTTTTAAATAGGGCAACTAATATAAAAGTGAAATGGATAGGAACAGCCTGATGTGCTCAAGTGATGATGGGGTCATGCAGTGTGATAAAATCCACTGCATCAGTAGGAAGTCCCTCAATGTATCTCTTCAAACATTTCACATTGACTATAAAGCTCTTTCTTATGTCCTCTTGTGTGATCTACACTACAGCATAGGGAAAAACATTAGTCACAACATAAGGAGCTATCCATCTGGAACACAACTTTCCTGGCATCAACATCAGTCGTGAACTGTAGATAAGGAATTTCTCTCCAACAAGAAACTCCTTTTGTTGGATCATTATATCATGAGCTTATTTTGATCTTTCCTTGTAGAGTCTTGAGTTTTCATATGTAGACAATCTAATCTCCTCAAGCTCTTGAATTTTCAGCTTCTTATGGATTCCATCTTGGTTCAAATCCATGTTGCTTTTCTTTATAGCCCAATAATCCTGATGGTCAACTTCCATGGGGAGATGACATGATTTCCCAAAAACAATTCAAAATGGGGACATACCAATGGGTGTCATGTATGCTGTCCTATAAGCCCACAACGCATCATCCAAGTGCTTTCTCCAATCCTTTCTATTTGGATGCACAGTTTTCTCCATGATTTGTTATAACTCACGATTTGAAACCTCAGCCTGACCATTTGTTTGGGGGTGGTATGGTGTTGATGTTTTTTGTGTCACCCCATACTTTCGAAGGAGGGAAGAAAAAACTCCATTGCAAAAGTGTGTCCCTTGGTCACTGAAGATGGCCTATGGTACTCCAAACCTGCAAAAAATATGTGCTTTGACAAAGTCCACTACAACATGAGAATCATCATTCCTGGTGGCCTTGGCCTCCACCAATTTACTCACATAACCAACATCACCCAAAATATATAGAAATCCAAATGAACTAAGAAAAGGACCCATAAAATCAGTGCCCCATACATCAAAAATATCACAGAATAATATGGGTTGTTAGGGCATCTCATGTCTCTTAGAAATGTTCCCAGTGTGTTGGCAACAAGAGCCTGACTTACAAAACACATGGGCATCATGGAATAAGCTAGGTCAATATAATCCAGAGTCCAAAACATTCCTAGCTGTCTGTTGGGGTCCAAAGTGTCAACCACAAGAAAGTGTATGACATAATTGCAAAACAGACTCAAACTCATGATTAGTAACACACCTCTTAATAACATGGTCACTACACATGTTCCATAGGTATGGATCATCCCAAACATAAAATCATGACTCGCTCTTTAATTTTTGGACTTGATGCTTCTTTAAAATTGATGGGATTTCATAGGCAACAAGGTAGTTAACTAAATCTTCATACCAAGGATGTATACCTAAGATGGAATAAATATGATCATCGGGGAAAGTGTCCCGAAGTGGTACATGGTCTAAGGTGTCATCCTCTAGTGTGTGAGTAAGCCTACTCATGTGGTCTGCCACCAAGTTTTCTGACCCCTTTTTGTCCTTTATCTCAATATAAAATTCATAAAGAAGGAGCATCCAACAGATCAGTCTGGGCATTGCATCTGGCTTCTTCAAGAGGTACCTTAGAGCTGCATGGTCTGAAAAAACAACTATTTTAGAGCCCAATAAATTTTAACGGAATTTATCTAAAGAAAATATGATATCAAGAAACCATTTTTTCATGGTTGTGTAGTTTGATTGGGCTAAATCCAGTGTTCTTGATGTATAGGCCATCACATGTGAACGTCCCTCCACCCTCTGAGATAAGACATCTCCAACCGCGAAGTTGGAGGCGTCACACATAAGCTCAAAAAGAATCTCCCACCGTGGAGGCCGTATGATCAGTGGAGTGGTCAGACACTTCTTTATCTCATCAAAGGATGTCCTACAAGAATCGTCAAACACAAAATCAGAATATTATTGAAGTAATTGTGACATAGGAAGAGCAATCTTACTAAAACCTTTGATGAAGCGCTGATAAAATCCTGCATAACCATGGAATGATCTAACATCATGCACACATGAATGATAGGTTAAGGATGAAATAATTTCTACCTTAGATCTATCAACCTCTATTCCATGTTTTGACACTACATTCCCTAAGACAATGCCATGATCTACCATGAAATGAATCTTTTCAATGTTCAGGACCAGATTCTTCCCAATACAATGATTCAATACCTTTCCCATACTATTTAGACATTCATCAAATGAAGACCCATACATTGTAAAATCATCCATAAATACCTTCATGCAGGTCTCAATAAAATCAGAAAAAATACTCACCATGCATCTTTAGAAGGTACCTGTGGCATTGAAAAGTCCAAATGGCATCCTTTGGTAGGCAAATTTGCTAAAGGGACAGGTAAATGTAGTCTTCTCTTGATCCTCCAGAGATATAAGAACCTGAAAATATCCATAAAATCCATCTGAGAAACAATAGTCTGTTTCCCAGCTCGTCTCTCCAACATTTGATCAATAAATGGGTGGGGGAAATGGTCTTTGAAAGTGGACTGATTTAGTTTCCTATTATCAATACAAACATGCCAATTGTTGTGCACCCTCATTGAAACTAACTCATCATTCTCGATTTTAACAACAGTAACATCACTTTTCTTAGGCACAACTTGAATTGGACATACCCATTGAGAATCTGAAATGGGATAGATTATACCTGCCTCGAGAAATTTTGAGACTTCTTTTTTAACAACCTCCAAAAGTGTTGTATTGAGTCTCCTTTGTGGTTGCCTCAGAGGTTTATCGCCATCCTCCAAGAGAATCCTATGCATGCAAATGGAGGGGATAATACCTGATATGTCTACCAATGTCCAACAAATTGCCCTAATGTTATCTCTCAATATATTCAAATGTTTTTCTTCATTTTCAAAAGATAGATTGTTAGCAATGACAATAGGTAATCTATCACCACTCAACAAGTATGCATATTTATGATTTGGGGGAAATTTCTTGAGTTCCAATGTAGGGGGGTGATGTATGGATGGAGAAATCGATGCAACAGACATATTTGCACAATGAACATCAGTATCAGAATAAAAATCATCACAATCAGAGAATAAAGCACCAAATCCATCAGTATACTCAATAGACATGTCATAATCAGAGTTCACATGATCAAGATCAGAATATGAATCCATATCAAAATCAAATCTTATAGAGTATTGTTCATTAGAAATAGGTGTGGAAGTTCTCTTAGAAAATAAACCAGAACCAATACTCATTATCTCACCAAGCATAGGACAATCAAAATCCATTGAGTTTTTACTTGGTGGTTAAAAATAGGAGTTAACAAAATAAGAATGGTCCTCATAGGGGTACATCATGGAGTCCATAAAATTAAATATCTCAACTTCGTCCTCAAATTCCATGGAAGGTGTACCCTCATTGACATTTAGGATAGTTTTTGGAGTTTTGAGGAAGGTTATACCTAAGATAATGGGGGCATGAGAACTTTCATGATCATCCTCCATGTTAAGCATGTAGAAATATGCTGGAAAGATCATGTCTCTTTCCCATACAAGTACATCCTCAAGGACTCCCGCTGGATATTCCGTATCTCTATTCGCTAATTGCACCACTACTCTCATCAGCTTCAACTCACCAACCGGTAAAGAAGAGAATACAGAGTGAGGCATCACATTTAATGAAGCTCCTAAATCAAAAAAAGCATTAGATAAGTGCAACTTCCCTTTGGAACATGGGATGGTGAATGTCCCGGGATCCTATCAGTTTTTTGGCATTTCTAGAGTTGGTGTAACGAGTGCTGAGACATTCCTTCCAAGGTTGATCCTCTCATTTCCCTTGAGCCCTCTTCGATTGGCGCAGAGTGCTTTTAAGAATTTGGCATACCTTGTGATTTTCTTAATGGATTCAAGTAGAGGAATGTTGATCTCCACATGCTTGAATGTGTCCAAAACCTCATTTTTCATTTGTTCTTAAGCCATCTTCTTAGTTTGAACAACCCTGTTTGGAAATGGAAGGGGTTTAGGAGGAACATCATCAATCATTTTCTTACCTTTATCTTTTTCCTTGGATTTCTTATCAGTTGGTATGGAATGTGGCTTCTCTGGAGTAGAGGTGGATCCTGGTGGAATGGTAGGTACATATGTATCGTTCATTTGCTTCCCACTTCTCAATGTGATGGCACTATCATTCCCCTTTGGATTTGGAGTGGGTTGGGAATGTAGATTTCCAGAATTCTTACTTACAAGTTCATGGAGGGCGGTGGCAATCTGGCTCATTTGAGTCTTCAACTCCCCCAGCTCCAAACTTTGACTCTTCATCTCATTCTGTTGATTAAGAAAAATTTGCTTCAAACGATCACCTGTATTAGAATCTACCTTTGGTGGGGGATTCCCTTGTTGTTGTCTTGTTGATGCTTGGGCTTCAAATCTCATTTGGAGTTGTTGGAAACCATGCTGGTAAGGCAGAGGCTGCTGGATGTTTTGTTGAAAGGGTGGACTTTGTTGTTGTCTAGAGCCATACCTCATGTCTAGTTGATCTTTCCACCCTTGGTTGTATGTTGGAGAAAATAAATCAAACTTATTTTGGGGATATTGTTGTAGTTGCTGCTGAAATGGTATCCCTGAGAATACTACTGTGCAATCCTCTGTCTCTTGTAGTTGTGGGCAACGGTCAGTTGGGTGGCTTGTCTCAGTGAAAATGCCACAAGGCCTTGAAGGAGGGTGTTGATATTTCTTTTGTTAGAAATAAATTTGCCTCACCTTAGTTGTCAATTATTCTAACGTGGTATCAATCAAATGAATCTCAAGAGAAGAAGGACTTACCTGATGTACTCCCCTGACATGTGGTGTACCTAGATCACCAAATTGTTGGGAGTTTTGGGCCATCTTGTCAATCAATTCACGTGCGGCTGCTGGTGTCTTTTCCACCAATGCTCCTCCTACTGCGGCATCCACCATGCTCCTCTCCATAGGTGCGAGTCCATTATAGAAGTACTGAATGGGGAGTTTATCACTGATTTGGTGATGTGGATAGCTTGCACACAACTTCTTGAATATCTCCCAATACTCATACATTTACTCTCCTTGTACTTTCTTGATCTTCGAGATCTCTTTACGAATGGAATTGGTCCTCGATGCTGGAAAAAAAATAACTGCAAGAAATGACTTTTTAAATCATTCCAACAAGTTACATCCTCAGGTTGTAAATAATACATCCAATCTTTGGTAGCTCCATCAAGTGAGAATGGGAATGCTCTTAATATGATTTGATCATCAGAAACATTTCATAGATTAAGGGTTGAGAAAACCACATTAAATTCTTTAAGGATTTTGTTTGGATCCACACCAGATAAGCCATGAAATTTTGGAAGAAGGTGGATTAACCCTGGTTTTAACTCAAAGCCTGATTCGAGATTCAGGTATACAATACAATTTGGTTGATAGTTAATATTAGGTGTAGCCAATTATTGAATGGTTCTATTAAGTTCATTTCCATTTTTCCATCCATTGGTTCCTATTTTATGTTTGAATTTGAATTGCTTCCAATTTCATTGTTTCCAGAAGAGAGGAATTCACCAACTAATTGAATATTGAAACTTCCCGTAGACTAAGAATGTCTGATTCGAGCCCTAAGGCTACGTTCAATCTCAGGGTCAAGATCTAAGAGATCTTCTGGATTATTTCACGTCATAAATCAAATAAATATTAAAACAAAGAAAGTGTACCATAGTAAAATAAAAATGATATGTTTGAGTTGATGGTCCAAAAATAAAAGAGGGGGATGAAAAAAATGAAAACTTGAGAAAGGGGAAAGATGAAATAGAGAGGTGAAGAAAATAATAAAATGAAAAATAAATGAAATACCTCTAAATGACTGAATAAATTACTTGCCTACCCAGAAACGACACCAATTTGAAAGAGCGCTGTCGTTGGCATCCTCAAATGATTAATGTGATTTTGGGGTACTGAGGTGCAGTAGAATGGCTGACCAAGGTCGTCTCTCAAAGGAGGAAGTAGATTTAAAACAAATTTTTAAAGGTATTCTAAAAATAAAAAAATGGAGAATAAAAACACTACGTGAAAAGATGGGGGATGGTTATAGTTTATGAATCTAGAAGATGTTTTCTAGAAGAATATTGTATTTTGAAATGAAGTTTGATTAAAAATACAAAACAAGAAGATGTTTTTTTAGAAAATATTTTAAAAGGTGTAATCGATCTAACTCTACCTATTCACTCTATAATTAATCATTATTATTTAAATTTACATTCACTTAATTATGATCCCTTAATTATTTAAAACCCGAACCCTATGATAATTAACATTACAACATAGATGAAATTAATTAAACCCTAGGCTAGCTTCGGAACATGTTATCGTAATACCCTGCTTTGATTGATGTTATAAGGCTAGATTATGGTCAGTGGTAAATTAAGGCGCATCACCACTCTGGAAATGAAGATTAATTGAGTTTAAGGATTGTATTTAAACTCTACAAATTGATCCCATGTGGTCTTGTATTACCGATTAAGATCACGTTCTCACAATTCACGCAAATCCCGACCTCGCGCGTTTTGTGTTAATTGTTCAATTTATCACTTACATTCATATAATTTAAAACTAAATTAATGGATCATGTTTAGTGAATTATAGTATATCATTGTTTTAAAATAATGGAATGAAGAAGGTGATAGGTAGATCAATTACTAAAAATAACTGCACTTCCATGGACGGTGTAGTCATCGTAGAAGTGAATTGTATTTGCAACGGTTTAGAAGGGGTATAACCCAATCACACTTATACTCTTGAGTTCCAGCCCAAAGTGGAAGATTAATGAATAATAAAAATGAACAAATCAGAGTAAAGTAGATGAAATTAAAGAGGGACTAATAAGTTTATTGAAGGAGCAAAAACATTCAAACAAAGAGGAGGAAGAGAAGAGCAATTTGGATAAGATCCTATATTGAAAGCTTCCCTCCTCCAATGGTGAATTGAAATGTCAAGGAACCACTTAACCACTTCTCCTAATCCTATAAGACAGGTCCCAACCCCTACAAATGAGGAAAACACTAATTTATATAGTAGAGGGGAGGCTATGTTTAAAGAGGTTTCAAGTGTGAATGAGAAATCTCATCCAAATATTTTAATACAAATTTCAGCGCCCATTTGACCTCCATCATGCGTGAAACATCTCTCATTCCAGAAGGATGATTTGTGAGAAAATGAATTCCAGAGATCTTCTCAAAATTTGGGCCTAATCCAAACAAGGATTAAAAAGTTATGGCTCAAATACAGAACATATGTCCATTCTAGCGAGTCCAGCCCAACTTTGACTTCATGGCACATTTTCAACAACCAAATGCACTCTTTAGCTCTAGTATCCTGAATACTAGTGGTAGAAATTTATGTTCGAAACACTTTTACAAAATTTAAAATTCAAATAATAAATATTAAAATCTTTATCTTCGAAATACTCCAGTGCACTATAAAGGGAACAACTGAAATTTTCACTAAATTTTCAAATGAATGATCAAATCCCAAATATTTTATAAATAAACATATTTAGAAAAAGGTGAGGAAATTATATCAATTATTATTAATTAAATATTCAACAAAATAGTGTTTTATCAGATAAATTTCAACGAGTAATATAACCCTTAACTTTAAAATAATTACTTTTTACCATTCTTTGCATTCACATTTATTTACTTTTATATACTATCGGTGCAGGATCATTCAAGAGATGTGTATATGTATAAATTCAATTAACTAACAAAATGGATGTTAGTTATGAAGAAAAAATCTAGTGTGACGTGCCATTTTCGAAAAAACACATGTGTGTAGTGTAAAAGTGATGGATTTTTCGAGTCGGTGGAAATGAGAAGAGACATGTGGCAGTTGGCAGTTGATATATAAAGAAGAGCAGCATTATAATTGGGTAAGAGATTACAGATTCTGGGGTGCTCATTCATTCAGAGAACACACCAGACATGGGAGCATAGAAGAGAACCTGGAGCACTTCTCG